>VDFB02386151.1:0-36925 GCA_007258455.2 Sequoia sempervirens | reverse complement strand
GGTTATTTTATTCCCTACCTGGTTAGGGTATACACTTGAATAAGAGTTCATAACATTTTTTTACAAGAGATTTAGAATATGTATAAGAATAAATACATCCTCATTATCTTCTGATTAATATTATGTTATATATTTTGACCTAAAGTCTATTAATACCTATTCACAATATTCTAATCTTAAAGAAGAAGACTTTACATCTTGGCAAACCAAAGTCATAATGCGAGGAGATTTCAAGGTGTAGAAGCAAAAACTCCTCTCAAGTAGAAAATGATCTCCAAATTGGATATCGGCTTATCATACGCTTTAACATGTGAATATATGTGTCATATTTAAGGAAAAATATATGAAGGTCTATGTACATACAAATGTAGATACCTTATATAAATGATGCAAGGGATAACTTGGAAACAACCATGAGGAAATTGGAGATTAGTCAAAAGATTCTTAGATAAAATATTATAAGTTAAATAACTTATTATGCTAACTTTTATGGGATATTACTATGAACATAAGATTTTATATTGAATTAAATATAATGATAATTAATATCAAGGATAACCAAATTAGTAATATCTAGTTTATGGTTTAATTTTGGGTAGAATTTATGATTTATTTGTTGAAGTTGTCATGGACCTTGATGTTAAGTGTTGACATTTTTATGATATTTCCTCAAAACCATAGACATTGGGCCTAATCTTATTTCTACAAATCTTTAATGAAATTGGCATGTTATATGGACTATCTATATTAATTGTAAATGTGGTTAATGAATGTTCTTTAAGGTGGTTACAAATATGCAATTATTGTGCATACTAACATTGCCACATGCAGATATAATTTGAGGATACTAAACTAAGAAAGACATTGCCAGCTAGTCATGCACCATAACATTCAACAAGGGAATCACTCAAAGGTCAAAGGAGGTCGACAACAAGAGGTTCCCCATTCAAATCAAATGTAATTGCCTTGTAATGGTCTTTATTGCTATTAAGCAAATGTAGGTGTTATTGCAGTGCTAAATCTATGTTTAGACAAATATGTTTGACCAGATTCCATGCAAGTGTAACCACCTTTCCAATTTCCCTACTTTCCCTAAATGGCGTCCTCCCAGTTTGCGGAGTTGATAGCCTTGCATAGTTGGTAGTATAAATAAGGATCAGATGCTCCTTCTCAAGGGGTTGCGTGATCTGATGATGTACTTGCATTCTTAAGTTTTCAACAATATAGTTATGCTACTCTTTTGTACTCATGTTTTCCAATGAATAAAATGAAGTTATTAGTTTGAGCATCCGAGTTTACATTAGTTTTAGAGGATACTCATCCAAGGGGGGCCACTTGGTGAGAAATATTTCCTTTAGTTTAGTTTAGTTATTACTTTCTATTCAGTAAGTAGTTAAGAATCTGGCACTAACTGTTCCTGCAGTCGCTAGAACTCCATTCTGTGATTGTTCTTGTAGCCAAAGTAGACAAAGTAGTTTCCTATTTTTTTGCTCAGATTTTCATTTATGTCATGCATTTCATCTTAGTATAGTTGTTGGTTGATGTTCAATAAATTTATGTTATTCCTTTCCAAGCAATTTACTTTCATCATTGTGTCTTTCTTAGCTGTAGAATGAAAATGACTACTTTGGGTTCCTAGAGCACATACTGTTATGACCCATTTCAAGTTCATGTCCCTAGGTTGACAAGTTAAATGCACCTTCATGGTGATTGAAATAGCTATCCAGGTTAGATGTCCAATCTCTGAATCACATCTGTAAAGGATTAGTTGTTAAATCCTTGTAGGAGGCCAACATTTTTGGTGTCGTTGTCAGGGATGGTGTCAAACTAGGAAGTTCTTTGGAGTCATTGATAGTTTTTCTTGTTGTTGTATTTATGAAGTTTGTTCTTAGAATACCCCTCATTTAGGAAAGTAATGATCCATTATTCTTTTTCCAATTCTTTGTGTGAGTTGGTTGATGCTGAGTTGATACCACATGCATAGAGGGAGGATGAGAGATGCTTATGGGAGATTCCTTCCTAAAACTCCTAATCCATTCCAGCTAGAAGAGATTCCAAATCTACCAAGAAACGAAGAAGAAGAAGAACCATACCCCTTTTCTGATGCATTTCTTGATTTGACCAGTTCTGAAGCTTCCTTTGAAGACCAAAGCCTAATTGAGAACCCCTTTTCTTTGGAAATCCATCAAGCAGACAAGGGTGATGCAAATAGAAATACACCTAACCAACCAGATTTTCCTTTCCCCATTGCTCATCGGAATAAAGTTGACAACCTAAAAAATATCCTTGTTTCAACACCTCCTAAGTTTTATGGACTTGTTATAGAAGACCCTGATACTTTCTTGTTCGAGTTTGATATACTTTGTAGGAGTTATGACTATACCATTGATGCTCATAGGCTTAAGCTATTTCCTACCACTCTGAAAGAGGCTGCACTCAGATGGTTTATGAGATTAGGCAGAAATACTATGGATACTTGGGAGGACATGAAGATAAAGTTCCTTGAGAAGTACAAGGAATATTGCAGGGGTAGTGACAAGAGAGGAGATGACATTTTTAGGATGTAGCAAAAGGAAGATGAGAGCTTGGAGGATTACATTTCAAGGTTTCTATTTTTCCTATAGAAATCTCCACACCATACACTCAATCAAGAATCACAAAAGCTACTTTTCCTAAGGGGAATTAATGAGAGCTGCACTGATGCCTTGGACATGATGGCAGGAGGAGATATCACCCAAGTTACTTAGGAAGATATCAAGAAAATATGTCAGAACTATTCTAGGGCAGCTTCATAGAAAGGGAGAGCTTACTAATCCTCTATGGGTAAGTCATCTACCAGTGGAGTCTCAAGGATGGAGATTACTCATTTGCTGGCAAATTTCAAGCAAGATATCATAAAAAGTCTAGCTACTCAGCTGCATACACTTCAGGCCAAGAAGAAACAAGAAGAAGCAAAGGCAATGTTGGTAGAATATTGCCCTCATTGTAGACAAAATAACAAGGGTTGTAGATGCAAGATGGTAGCTAATATTGACAGCAAGTAGATTTCACCTAAGTTAAAACCAATCCAAATTGAAGAAGATTAGGTCTACTATTTACACAAAGGAGGACATGGGATCCAAGACAAGGTATGCCACTAGATCCACTATCCTTTGTTGGGCCATATTTCAATTCTTATTCATATAGTAACCAATGGCAGCCCCCATATCCATCCAACTATGGAGGATATCCACCATAGCCTTGGGGTAAACCTCCAAATGCTTGGCCCAATCATAAAAAATCTCCACCCTAGTGGCAGCAACCTCAGGGGAATTGGCAATAGTTTCAAGGACCTTGGCAGCCACCTCTAGGAAACTGGCAACAAACATCTAAATGGAGAGGAGGACAACAATGGCCAAACCAGACAACCAGTTACATGTAGCCACCTTCTCAACCCCAACTACCTACTATAATTCATCTCCTTGCTAATTCAATCTCAAATGCACCTAAACCTACTTAGCTACCAACTCAACCCACACCTAACCCAAATAATAAACCACAACAACAACCAGTATACTCTATCAATTCAAATCAATTCCTTGTATATGTTGTGAGTGTGAGTGACATTCACTTGTGTTCAGGAGTTACTTAACCAGCTCCTTCCACACCCATTATTATTGAGCTTCCTGTGGAAGAGGAAGATGAACCTCTGAATGATCCCATTCAACCAAGTGCGCATAAAAATCCTGAACCAGTTCCAGTCAGGCAGACTGAACAAGAACCACCATTCCATCAGAGATTGGAAGTTGCCAAGAAAAAGGAAGACAAGGAGGACACAAAATTTGACATTTTAGATTAGTTGAAGCATATATGTGTCTAGATACCTTTATTTCAGGCCATAAAAAAGAAGTATTGCCCTAAAAAAAGTAAAAAAATGGGATTTGTTATTCACTCATCGAGTGATAAATTACTACAAGTGAAGGAGATATACGATTCAAACGACGAAAGATCCAATATTTGAAAATTGTGTCTAAGATGACTGGAAAAGTTGAAACAAGAATAGATATTATTCATTCATTATGGGCAAATCCATAATTTTTGAAGATTGAATCGATGATCAGTTCCCAACCATGGGGTGAATGAAACCCAATACATAGATTGCTTGCTAAAAGAATAGAAAAACCTTTCATTGTATCACTTAAGCTGTAGAAGACTTCTTGGATCCAAGAATTGAGAATGCCAAGTCTCTTCTAACCCAGAATAAGACAAACAATTAGAATAACAAAACTTATTATATTTGCTAATAAATGTGAGATAACTTGGATACAATCTTGATTATATATTTTGACCAATTGGATCATTTTTTTCTACATCTCTACATGAATATCTTGTGAATGCAGTTCCGAATAATCTTCCATCACTATTTCTAACAAGAATAGTTCTTTTATTTTCTCAAATTTGTCTACAATGCTTTCTTCTTGTAAATAATCAATAATTTTTTTCGATTGACTAGTATTCCACCAATTTGTAACCCAAGATTCCAAACCGTTCTGTAATGAAATTGAAATTACCCAAGGCAATACTATTAAACATGTAAGATATTGTAGAGAAGCTAATGTTTTATATTTGGCGACTTCCAATTCGTGAATCGTTAACGAACTCAATTGGCTCGTTAGCTCTATCCAAAATCTGAACAAAGTACGAATTATAGAACGAGGTATGAGATTCATAGAATGATCTTATGTGTAATTCTTCGAAATATCTTTCGGATGAGGGATGGTTTGTTCAGAAGGAGAAGTGGAGTAAAAAGGAAGGATCAATCCTTAAAATCGCTTTGATTTGGACTCATTTTCTATTTATTCTTTTCTTATTTAACTCTTGACCCGAAGAATCACTTCAATTCGAGCGACAAATAAATTGAAGTTTAAGTCTAATAATACCAAATTTGTACTCTTTGGTACATATAGCAGATCGAATTATTTTAGGCATATATGTCAAAAAGTGTAAAAAACTAGAGTCATTTACTTCATTGTATTCTTTTGAGATGTTATATCCGTATTTATTTATTAGACCTTTTGTCCCTATCTAATAGATAAAGAATGATATCGAGTGTTTGCGAAGTGCCGAAGAATACCGATATGCTTCTATAAGTAACATTTCATGTTAGTGTAAATAAATTGACTATACTTCCCCTCCAGACAAATATTATGTCAAACTTTTTCTAGTATCTACTAATACGAGATCTATCCATTTGTATATTATAAAAGAGGACTTCCCCCCCCCATTTCAAAATCCTTCAATGGATACGCGCAAAAAATGGGCTAATTCGGCAGCTTTCTGTTCCATTTCACGCAGGGTCAAATTTTCTTTAGTACGAGTTAAGGGTATGTCTTGTTGGCCCTTTATTTCCATATAAAGAACACGATGAGGAAAAATACCTTCTTGAACTTCCATTTTGATCGCCTGAATATCCTTAATAAGAAATTGGAGGAAAATATGGCGATTTCTTCCGGGAAATCCCCAACGAAAAAGGCATACAATTCCTTCTTTTTCATCAAACTTATTATAGCCACTACCCACATTGCACAAAATAGTGCACCACAAATAAGAGCTAATGAACAAGGAAGCATGCCTCAAGAAGCCAGGAAGGAAAAGGAAAGACCCCACTACAGTTCATGTGGTGGGATAGTTGGCTAACATCATGCTTGGGCAAGTGACTATTCCTAAGTATAATGACCTAGGTATTCCTATGGTAGGAGATGTTATAAATGGGATTCAAATAAAGAATGCTTTGATTGAATTGGGAGTAGCAATAAATGTAATGACTAAGGACATCTTGCAACAACTAAATGTTGCAAGCATGAGATCTACTCCTACTATCCTGTAGCTTGCCGATAGTTTTGCTGTTAAGTTTGATGGTATAGTAGAGGACCTTGTGGTAGTTTTAGACTTCTGTGAGTACCCAACAGATTTCATGATTCTTTCTCCTAAAGCTACACTAGGAAAATATCCCATTATTCTTGGAAGGCCATGGTTAGCAACATTAGATGCCTCTATTGGATGTCCATCAGGAGACATGACCATTTTTTATGGGAAGAGCACTAAAATTTTTGTTCTTTATCCTCCTGCTCAACCATCCCAGGATGAGGATAATTCCATATGGCCACATGTTGGTGAAGAGGTTGAGGAAGTTAATTATGTGGCATAGCTTATGATGCTAGCCATAAGTCCTCTCATGCAGGTTCAAGATGAAGATGAGGTGTTGTCTAACATAATTCAGAATCATTGTGAAGTAGAGGAAGCACCATCCTCTCATACATCTAGTTATGTTGATCCAGTGAAGACACTTCTGCCAGCTCTTCTTGCAGCAATAGTTATGTCCCATACATTGCTGCAATATGAACTCAAGGTACCGTGCATTAATGAAGAAACTATGAAAGAGTTAACTACACAAGTATAGGTGTTAAAAGGAAAATATCTAAATATTAAAATCAAATTGAGCAGAAAACAACAGTTGTATTGACAAACTTACTAAAGACCCACCAACATGCATTTGCATGGGACTATCATGATATAAAAGGATTGGACCCTAAGATTTGCACTCATAGGATATACATAAGAGATGATTGTACACCAACAAGGCAGCCACAAAGAAGAATTAACCCTACATTGAGAGAAATTGTTGAAGCGGAATTGCATAAGTTTCTAGATGCAAAATTTATCTACCCAATTTCAGATAGCCAGAGGGTGTCTCCATTGGTGATTGTGCCCAAGAATGGAGGGAAATGGTGAGTTTGTGTTGATTACAGGAAACTCAATGCTGCCACCAAGAAGGACCATTTTCCCTTGTCTTTCATAGATCAAGTTTTGGACTCACTTATAGGCAAGCAATACTTTTCTTTTCTAGATGGATTTAGCGGCTATAACCAAATCCAAATTGCACCTGAGGACCAGGAGAAGACAACCTTTACCTATCCATGGGGAACATATGCCTACTCAGTACTTCCATTTGGCTTATGCAATGCACCTGCAAATTTTCAGAGGGAGGTCATTAGCATATCTTTAGACATCTCTCTTGATTGCATGGAAATCTATATGGATGCCATTACTACCTATGGTGTTGATTTTAATGAAGCATTGGAAAATCTCAGGAGAGTCCTACAGAGATGTGAAGACCACAATATGTCTTTAATTAGTGAAAAGTGCTTTATGATGATGCAAGAAGGTGTAGTTCTTGGCCACTGCATCTCTCACAAAGGAATTTAAGTAGATCTTACAAAAATTGAGGTAATCACTAATTTACCTATACTTGCAAAACAAAAGGATGTTAGGAGTTTCATGGGACATGTAGGATATTATAGGTGTTTCATCAAAGACTTTAGCAAAATGGAAGCACCATTGTACACTCTCCTAACCAAAGATGTTGAATTCTAATGGACATAAGATTGTGACAAGGCATTTTATAACTTGAAAGCAGTATTAACTCATACTCTTGTACTTAAAGGACCTAATTGGGAGATTCATTTTCACATTCATACAGATGCATCAGACTATGCTATAGGATAAATTTTAGGACATAAAGGAGCCATTGAAAATGCCATTTATTTTGTTAGCAAAAATCTGCAAGGAGCTAAATTTAACTAGACAGTGACAAAAAAAGAAACGTTGGCAGTAATCTATGCCCTAAACAAATTCGGGCACTACATAATAAGCTATCAAATCTTTGTGCACACTTATCATGCAACCATTAGATATCTCATGAATAAATCCCTGATTTCAGGTAGATTAGCAAGATGGTTGTTGTTGATGCAAGAGTTTGACATAACCATTGTGGGTAAACTAGGGAAGGTCAATGTTGTTGCAGACTTTCTTTCAAGACTGACTACATGAGAGGACAATCAAGCCATAGATGATTCTTTTCCTGATAAGCATCTATTCTCCATCAGTGTGCAAACACCCTAGTATGCTGACATAGCTAATTATCTGGTCATAGGGAGAGTTCCTCCTCACTTCTCTCCAAAAGAGAGAAGAGTGCTCATTGAAAAATCTTTTCATTTTTCATGGATTGTTGGATGTTTGTTCTATACTAGACTAGATCATGTCATGAGGAGATGTGTGAGGGAAGATGAGACATATGACATTATCCATGCATGTCACAATGAACCTTGTGCAGTGCATTTTGTAGCCAAAAGGATATCAATGAATATTTTGAAATCAAGATACTATTGGCCCACACTCCACAAGGATGCAAGAAGATATACAAAGAAATGTGATAGATGCCAAAGGATGAGCCAGCCAACCAAATCTAATGAGATGCCATTTTATCCTCAAGTAGTAATCACTCCCTTTGACAAGTGGGGATTGTATTTTGTAACTCATTGACCCTCGATCAAATGGTAAGTCTTATATCTTGGTATGCACTAATTATGTAACTAAGTGGGTAGCAGTTAAGGCCATGAAACATGCAAGAGACAATAAGGTTGTAGAATTTATTTATGAAGAAATTTTCACATGGTATGGAGTTCCAAGAGAAATAGTGACTGATCAAGGATCTCAATTCACTTAAACCCTTGTTACAAAACTGGTTAATGAGTACAACATAAGGCACATGAAGTCTACTCCTTATCACCCTTAGGCCAATGACCAAGTTTAGGTGACCAACAGAGAAATTGAAGCCATTATGACAAAAACAGTCGCTATCCATAGAAAGGATTGGGCAAACAAGTTACCAGCAGTTGTTTGGGCCTACCAAACTACCTGGAAAATAACAAAAGACTTCACTCCATTTGAGTTGTTGTATGGGAAGACAACTATGATGCCCATTGAACTTGAGCACAAGAATCTTACGACTGTAGTAGACTTGGGGATGGATATCTCTGAGGCACAAAGAGAAAGAATTATGTAAATGAATGCTTTGGATGAGATGAGGAAGGTAGCCTTGCATCACATAGAGGTAGTGTTGAATCAAGGAATAAAGTGGCATGATAAATTCATCAAGGACAAAATTCTAGCCAAGTGACTGGGCACTACTCTATCACTCAAGGTATCATGATAATGCAGGAAAAATTGCACCACCATCACCACCTTTCTCTCTCTTCCATCAATTTACTTCATTCCACCTCACCTAATTCCACTTCATCTTCATTAAATGCTAAACTTATTCCTTAAAAGGTGAACGATACTTTCTCCACAATCTTTGCAATGAATCCTCCACACATTCAGGTATGTGCACATTAATTGTTGCATCCTAATTATTTTTAGTGCATTCATTTAATTGTTGTACGTTAATATGGACGTTCACCATAGCATGTCATTATTCCCTGCCCCTGTCAAATCATCATTATCACCTCGCATGTGAGGACACATGCTCAAATTTAGGTTGGGAGGAAGGCAAAGATACAAATATCTTGCCCACGTGTCAGTCCATGTTGGTCTAGGTTAGCAAAATTTAAATTGAACCGATTTGAAATTTGAGTGAGAGGATGACTCACATGTGTGAGGTGACACCAACTGCCGCCACCATTTCTCTCCATCATAACTTTCCTTTATTACTCTTTCCTTGCCATTATTGATCCTATCATGATATTAAGTTGCAAACAAAAGGTAAAAGAGAAGGGAAAAATTCAAATGACATTAGCGTTAGAAATTTAGCAAGTGTTGTAGGAAGGTGAATTTGGATTTCAGATGAGAATTACAGGAAGGAAACCACAGTGATTGTTTTATTATAGACAATGGGAGGTGGGTTAATTCGAAATGAACCCACAGATCACGATGTATTACTACAAGATGCACCCTGCTTAGTTGAATTCAGAAACTTTAGGTGGTTAGACTACTTCCTGAAGCTGGATGGTTTTGATGAAGACATTGCATTAGAATTCACCCATACATTATCTAAAGGAAAGGCCATAGTAAAAGGGTTGGAGGTCATGGTGACTAAAGAAAGAATTGCAGAAGTTATAGGTTTACCTATTGATGGTGAACATTACCCTACTACCATTGACGTTAGGTTAGCTAGGGCTGAATTTACAAAGCATAGTGACTCTCCAATCAGTGTGGACAAACAAGGTGTAAAAAGAACCTCTCTACCCAAGCCATGGAAACAAATCGTTGTTTATGTTATAAGATATATCACCTATGAAAGTCGCCTATCGAATCTATATTCTGTGCACTTCAAAATTTTGAATCACATGAGGCACAAGAGGAGGATGAATGTTCCAAATGTGCTATACAACCTTCTTTCAATCATGGTGGCCAAGACTCAAAAAGGTAGGGACAATTTATTTTCCCACCATTGTCTGATTAAATTGTTAGTTGAGAAGTCTCTGCATGATATGTCTAGAATGACCTCATAAGAATTCACAAAAAATGATCGAATTAGACCTGAGCACTTGTGACCTAGGGTTTTACCTCAACCTCATAGGTCTAGTAGGAGATTGAGCACGACTGAAGCCACTCTTGGTGCTTCAACCTCTGGCGTAGGCCCTAGTGTAAACCCTCCTATAGTAGAACAAATCATAGAGATTAGCTCTTCTGAAATAGAGCACTCTAAACAAGAAAGTTCCTAATCAGATTCTGATGATGATGTCCCTCTTGGAACCCTAATGAGAACTAGGGCACAAAAGAAAGAAACAAAGATAAGAAAAGGAATAGCTAAAATGTAGCTGATAGAAAAAGAAGTGCCAAGTTATAAAAAGTGGAAGGTTGACACTGTTCATCCTGTAGCCAAAGAAAAATGTGAGAGCCCTCCTAGAAAATCCAGACCAACTAGGCCAACCTTTGATATGCCTTTGCAGGAAAGCCCTAAGTTGAGAAAAATCACGAGGGGGACACAAAAGCTCCAATGGGGCAGGTGAATATTGAGGAAGGGGACATATTTGAGAGAGCAACAAACATAACACTAGCTGATCTTGCTAACATTACAGAACAAGTTGAAAATCAAGAGTACGAGGAAAATCAAGAGCTCCTACAACAAGGGTTCCTACAACAAGAGCAAGAATTGGGAGAACAATCAGTACCCCTGCAGCCAAAATTAACTGAACAAACTGAATCACTGCACCTAGTACTATATGGAGAGCAAGCATCAAGGAAAATGTTGGTAGGAATACATAACCCTCCTGATTTTACAGCACATACAACAATTTTGAACTTATGGAAAGAGGAGAGATGAGGGCTGAAGAAGGAAATTCAAAAGAGAGATGAAGTGATTGAAGAAAAGAATGAGGAAATTGTAGCTCTAAAGGAAAAAGTGGGCAATATTGTAACCTTGGTACCACTAATTTTAAAATGCACGACCCCTCCAAGGGTCTATGTTGCGTATCTGAAGGAGAAATATCTTTCTTTTAAGTTGTCAAAGATTCTCTTAGGTTTGAATCCTTTTATTGAGACTCCTATTGAATTTTTCAATGCTTATCGAATTGTTTCCCCTAAAATGAAGAATTTGTTGTGTGAATTTTATTTGCATAATTATGCTGACTCAAGACCATGATTGGAATCCACTATTGTATGTTGAGGATGTCCAATTAAGGGAATTCATGTCCTAGGTACAAAATGAGATTAGTTGGGGACAAAAATACAATGCTTATATGCAAATGGAATCCAACATCCCCCTAGCCATTAGGGCTGAATCAAGAAACCCAGGGGACATTTACAGGGATTGGCATAGAGTTATTTTCAGACCCAACTATGGTAATAGGATTATGCCTTGGATAGAAGCAGTTTACAGTGAATATGAGGTGAAGGAAAAAGCAAAAGAGGAAACTGTCAAGGGGTACCTATCACAAAGATAGAACAACCTAACTGATGAGCTAAAATAGGCTGAGCCTTATTCCATCCAGAACTATGTTGCAACACTTAAAAGAATTGAAATATATATACATATTGGAAGAACAAATGGATGATTTTGCCTTCCCCTAACTTTTCAGCCACCCATCCTAATGTGGCCCGTGCCAAACTTTAGGTTTTACCACTATGATATTGTTGTAGAGAGACAAAGATGGAGCCAGTTTGACAGACTAGGAGGATTCTTTTGGGACCCTGATTCACGCACAACATACGTTGATGTAGGATAATTGTCGGTTGCAAATTTTAGAGCATTGACCAAGCAAAAGAACAACCCTTCACCTGTTGGAGGACTAGCAAAACCTTAGGTTGGGGGGAGTGATGAGTCTAGTTTATGGTTTAATTTTGGGTAGAATTTATGATTTATTTGTTGAAGTTGGCATGTACCTTGATGTTAAGTGTTGACATTTTTATGATATTTTCTCAAAACCATAGACATTGGACCTAATCTTATTTCTGCAAATCTTTAATGACATTGGCATGTTATATGGACTATCTATATCAATTCTACATGTGGTTAATGAATGTTCTTTAAGGTGGTTACAGATATATAATTACTGTGCGTACTAACATTGCCATGCAAATATGATTTGAGGATACTAAACTGAGAAAGATGCCGCCAACTGGTCATGCACCATAACTTTCAACAAGGGAATCATTCAAAGGTCAAAGGAGGTTGACAATAAGAGATTCCCCATGCAAATTTAATGTAACCTCCTTATAATGGTCTTTATTGTTGTTGAGCAAATGTAGGTGTTAGTGTAGTGCTAAATTTGTGTTTAGACAAATATGTCTAACTAGATTCCATATAGGCGTAACCACCTTTCCACTTTCCCTACTTTCTGCATATGGCGTCCTCCTAGTTTGTGGAGTTGACTACCATGCTTATTTGGTAGTATAAATAAGGATCAGATGCTCCTACTCAAGAGGTTGTGTGATCTAATGATGTACTTGCATTCTTAAGTTTTCAGCAATACAATTATGCTACTCTTTTGTACTCATGTTTTCTAATGAATAAAATGAAGTTATCAGTTTGAGCATCTGAGTTTACATTATTTTTAGAGGATACTCATCCAAGGGGGCCCACTTGGTGAGAAATTTGTCCTTTAGTTTAGTTTAGTTTAGTTATTACTTTTTCTTTAGTAAGTAGTTAAGAATCTGGCAGTAAAAATTCCTATAGCCACTAGAACTCTATTATGTGACTATTCCTGCATCCAAAGCAGATAGAGTGGTTTCCTATTTGTTTGCTCAAATTTTTATTTTGTCATACATTTCAGCTTAGTATAGTTGTTGGTTGATGTTCAACATTTATGTTATTCCTTTCCAAGCAATTTACTTTCAGCATTGTGTCTTTCTTAGCTGTAGAATGAAAATGGCTACTTTGGGTTCCTAGTGCACATATTGTGCTAACCTATTTCAAGTTCATGTCCTTGGGTTGACAAGTTAAATGCACATTCATGATGATTGAAATAGTTATTTAGGTTAGATTTCCAATCTCTGAATCACAGTTGTAAAGGCTTAGTTGCTAAATCATTGTAGGAGGCCAACATTTTTGGCGTCGTTGCCAGGGATAGTGTCAAACTAGGAAGTTCTTTGGAATCATTGATAGTTTTTCTTGTTGTATTTATGAAGTTTGTTCTTAGAATACCCCTCATTTAGGAAAGTAATGATCCACTATTCTTTCACCAATTCTTTGTGTGAGTTGGTTGATGTTGAGTTGATACTGCATGCATAGAGGGAGAAGAGATGCTTAAGGGAGATTCCTTCCTAATAATCTTGATCTATTCTAGCTAGAAGAGCTTCCAAATCTACCAAAAACCGAAGAAGAACCATACCCCTTTGTTGATGCATTTCCTAATCTGACCAGTTCTGAAGCTTCCTCTGAAGACCAAAACTTGATTAAGAACCCCTTTACTTTGGAAATCCATCAAGTAGACATGGGTGATTCCAAGAGAAACAGACCTAACCAACCAATTATTCATTTCCCCATTGCTCATCAAAATGAAGTTGACAACGTAATAAATATCCTTGCTTCAACACTTTCTAAGTTTTATGGACTTGTTACAGAAGACCCTGATACTTTCTTGTTCAAGTTTGGTATACTCTATAGGAGTTATGATTATACCACTGATGCTCATAGGCTTAAGCTATTTCTTACCACTCTAAAAGAGGTTGCACTCAGATGGTTTATGAGCTTAGGTAGAAATACTGTGGAGACATGGGAGGACATGAAAACAAAGTTCCTTGGGAAGTACAAGGAATATTGTGGGGGTAGTGACAAGAGAGGAGATGACATTTTCAGGATGCAACAAAAGGAAGATGAGAGCTTGTAGGATTATATTTCAAGGTTTATGTTTTTCCTATAGAAATCTCCACACCATACACTCAATGAAGAATCAAAAAAGTTGATTTTCCTAAGGGGAATTAATGAGAGTTGCACTTATTCCTTGGACTTGATGGTAGGAGGAGATATCACCCAAGTTCCTTGGGAAGATATCAAGAAAATATGTCAGAACTATTCTAGGGTAGCTTCAAAGAAAGGGAGATCTTACCAATCCTCTATGGGTAAGTCATCTACCAGTGGAGTCTCAAGGATGGAGATTACTCATTTGTTGGAAAATTTCAAGCAAGATATCATAAACAATCTAGCTACTCAACTGCATACACTTAAGGCCAAGAAGAAGTAGAGGTAGAATATTGCCCTCATTGCAGACAAAAGAAGAAGGACTGCAGATGCAAGATGGTATCTAATATTGAAAATAAGAAGATTTCACCTGAGTTCAAACCAATCTAAATTGAAGAAGATTAGGTCTACTATTTTTCACAAAGGAGGTCATCGGCTCCAAGACAAAGTATGCCACCAGATCCACTATCCTTTACTGGGCCATATTTCAATTCTTATTAATCTCGTAACAATGGTAGCCCCCATATCCATCCAATTATGGAGGATATCCACCATAGCCTTGGGGTAACCCTCCAAATGCTTGGACCAATCATAAAAAATCTCCACCCAAGTGGCAGCAACCTCAGGGGAATTGGCAACAGTTTCAAAGACCTTAACAACCACCTCCAGGAAATTGGCAGCAAACATCTCAATGGAGAGGTGGACAACAATAGCCAAACCAGATAACCAGTTACATGCAACCACCTTCTCAACCCGAACAACCTAGTATAATGCCTCCCCTTGCTAATTCAAACTCACATGCATCTAAACCTACTCAGATACTAGCTCAACTCACACCTAACCCAAATAACAAACCACAACAACAAATAGTATACTCTGCTGATTCAAATCAATTCCCTACATATGTTGTGAGTTTGAGTGACATCCATTTGCATTTAGGAGCTACTTAACCAGCTCCTTCCACACTCATTATTACTAAGCTTCCCATGGAAGAGGAAAAGGAACCTTTGAATGATCCCATTCAACCAAGTGCACGTAAAAATCCTAAACCAGTTCCAGTAAGGTAGATTGAACAAGAACCACCATTCCCTCAGAGATTGGAAGTTTCTAAGCAGAAGGAAGAAAAAGAAGACACAACCTTTGACATTTTAGATCAACTGAAGCATATGTGTCTAGATACCTCTATTTCAGGCCATAAAAGATGTTCCCATAAATGACAAAGCAATCAAGGAAGCATGCCTCAAGAAGCCAGTAAGGAAAAGGAAAGACCCCACTATAGTTCATGTGGTAGGATAGTTGGCTGACATCATGCTTGGGGAAGTGACTATTCCTAAGTATAATGACCTAGGTAGTCCTGTGGTAGGAGTTGTTATAAATGAGATTCAAATAAAGAATGCTCTAATTGACTTGGGAGAAACAATGGATGTAATGACTAAGGACGTCATGTAGCAACTAAATGTTGCAAGCATGAGAACTACTCCTACTGTCCTATAACTTGCTGATAGTTTTATTGTTAAGCCTGATGGTATAGTAGAGAACCTTGTGGTAATTTTAGATTCCTGGGAGTACACAATAGATTTCATGATTCTTTCTCCTAAAGCTACATTAGATGATTATCACATTATTCTTGGAAGGCCATGGTTAGCAACAAAAAATTCCTATATTGGATGTTAGTTAGGAGACATGACCATTTCTGATGGGAAGAGCACCAAAAATTTTGTTCTTTATCCTCCTGATTAGCCATCCCAGGATGAGGATAATTTCGTATGGCCACATGTTGGTGAAGAGGCCGAAGAATTTAATTCTATGGCACAACTTATGATGTTATCCATAAGTCCTCTCATGCAGCTTCAAGATGAAGATGAAGTGTTGTCTAACGTAATTCAGAATCATTGTGAAGTAGAGGAAGCACCATCCTCTCATGCATCTAGTTCTGTTGATCCAGTGAAGAAACTTCTGCCAATTCTTCCTACAACCACTCTTCCTGCAGCAATAGGTATGTTCCATACATTGTTTCCATATGAACTCAAGGTACCGTGCATTAATGAAACAAAAATGATAGAGTTAACTACACAAGTACAGGTGCAAGAAGGAAAATATTTGAATATTAATAGAAAATTGAGCGAAGAAAGACAATTATAATTGAAAAACTTATTGAGGACCCACCAACATGCATTTGCATGGGACTATTGTTACATGAAAGGATTGGACCCTAATCTTTGCACTCATAGGATATACATCAGAGATGATTGTACACCAGTAAGACAACCGCAAAGAAGAATTAACCCTGCATTGAGAGAAATTGTCAAGGGGAAATTGCAGAAGTTACTAAATGCAAGATTTATGTACCCCATTTTAGATAGACAGTGGGTGTCTCCATTGGTGATTATGCCCAAGAAGGAATGGAAATGGCGAGTTTGTGTTGATTACAGGGAACTCAATGTTGCCACCAAGAAGGACCATTTTCCCTTGCCTTTCATAGATCAAGTTTTGGACTCACTTGTAGGCAAGCAATACTTTTCTTTTCTAGATGGATTTAGCGGCTATAACCATAGCTAAATTGCACCTGAGGACCATGAGAATACAAACTTTACCTATCCATTGGGAACATATGCCTACTTAGTACTTCCATTTGGCTTATGCAATGCACCTACAACTTATTAGAGGGAGGTCATTAGCATATTTTCAGACATCTCTCTTGATTGCATGGAAATCTATATGGTTGACTTTACTACCTATGATGTTGATTTTAATGAAGCATTGAAAAATCTCAGGAGAGTCCTACAGAGATGCAAAGACCACAATCTATCTTTAAACAGTGAAAAGTGCTTCATGATGATGCAGGAAAGGTGTAGTTCTTTGCCACTACATCTCTCACAAAGGAATTCAAGTAGATCCTGAAAAAATTGAGGTAATCACTAATCTACCTATACCTGCAAAACAAAAGGATGTTAGAAGTTTCGTGGGACATGTAGGATATTATAGGTGTTTCATCAAAGACTTCGACAAAATGGCAGCACCATAGTACACTCTCCTAACCAAAGATGTTGAATTCTAATGGACAGAAGATTGTGACAAGGCATTCTCTAACTTGAAAGCAGTTTTAACTCATGCTTATGTATTTAAAGGACCTTATTGGGAGATTCCTTTTCATATTCATATAGATTCATTAGACTATGCTATAGGAGCAGTTTTAGGACATAAAGAAGTAACCATTGAAAATGCCATTTATTTTGTCAACAAAAATCTATAGGGAGTTGAATTTAACTATATAGTGACAGAAAAAGAAATGTTGGTAGCAATCTATGCCCTAAACAAATTCAGGCACTACATAAAATGCTATCAGATCTTTGTGCACACCAATCATATAGCCATTAGATATCTCATGAATAAACCCCTGATCTTAGGTAGATTAGCAAGATTGTTGTTGTTGATGCAGGAGTTTGACATAACCATTGTGGATAAACTAGGGCAGACCAATGTTGTTGCAGACTTTCTTTCAAGGCTGACTGCATGAGAGGACAATCAAGCCATAGATGATTCTTTTCCTGATGAGCATCTATTTTCCATCAGTGTGCAAACACCCTGGTATGCTGACATAGCTAATTATCTGGTCACTGGGAGAGTTCCTCCTCACTTCTCTCCAAAAGGGAGAAGAGTACTCATTGAAAAATCTTTTCCTTTTTCATGGATTGCTAAATGTTTATTCTATACTAGATCAGATCATGTCATGAGGAGATGTGTGAGGGAAGATGAGACATGTCATTTTTTATACATGTTATAATGAACCATGTGGAGAGTATTTTGTAGCCAAGAGGATAACAATGAAGATTTTGAACATAGGATACTATTGGCCCACACTCCACAAGGATGCAGGAAGATATACAAGGAAATGTGATAGATTCCAAAGGATGGGTTGGCCAACCAAATATGATGAGATGCCACTTTATCCTCAAGTAGTAATCACTCCCTTTGACAAGTGGGGATTGGATTTTGTAGGACCCATTGACTCTCCATCAAATGGTAAGTCTTATATATTGGTATGCACTGATTATGTAACTAAGTGGGTAGAAGTTAAGGCCTTGAAGCATGCAAGAGACAATTACGTTGTAGAATTTCTTTATGAAGAAATTTTCACACGGTATGGAGTTCCAAGAGAAATAGTGACTAATCAAGAACTCAATTCACTTCAACCCTTGTTACAACACTGGTTAATGAGTACAACATAAGGAACAAGAAGTCTACTCCTTATCACCCTTAGGCCAATGGCCAAGTTTAGGTGACCAACAGAGAAATTGAAGCCATTATGACCAAAAGAGTGGCTATCCATAGAAAGCATTGGCAAACAGGTTATCAAAAGCTATTTGGGCCTACATAACTACCTAGAAAACAACTACAAACTTCACTCCATTTGAATTGTTGTATGGAAAGACAACTATAATTCCCATTGAATTTGAGCACAAGACTCTTAGGACTACAATAGACTTGGGGATGGATATTTCTGAGGCATAAAGAGAAAGAATTATGCAGTTGAATGCTTTGGATGAGATGAGGAAGGTAGTCTTGCATCACACTGAAGTAGTGAAAAATCAAAGAATAAAGTGGCACAATAAATTCAACAAGGACAAGAAATTCCAACCAGGTGACTGGGCACTGCTCTATCACTCAAGGTATCAAGATAATGCAGGAAAATTGCAGATAATGTGGCTAGGACCATATGCAGTTGTTGAAGTCTTTCCCAATGGTGTTGTTTAGCTCATTACCATTGACCCTATCAGATTCAAGCCGCTTGTCAATGGTCATCACCTTAGTGGACATGATTGGTAAATCGGATTTAGTTTTGATCTGGGGTTTGAGTCAAATTGTCTACATTGTTGCCCTCTTTGAAATCTCAGTTTTGCATTTTCCATTGCGATGATGGGTTTGCACTTTTGTTGTGATTGATCTTCAAGTTATGCAGTTGGTGGATTAGCTACCCATTGGCTGTAGTGAGATAACTCGGAAGTGGACTGTCTTTTTCCACAAGGTTGATTCAGTGTTGGTGCAAATCTGTTTGCTGGCCTTGACTGTGGTCACTTGCGCATTGGTGTGGTTGCTTCTGGATGACAGGAAGGATGGCATTGAGTACTCGAATAGTCCATTATGGGGACCTGTAGCATGTTGTATCACAGTGTCATGGATAGCTTGGATACATTGCTCTATGTAAGCTTTTGAAAGTAATGGTAATCTATGCTTGTTTTGGAGATCTTGGTGCCATTTGATGGACATGTTAATGTGTGGATATGAAGGATTTTCAAACTAGCAAATGTTGGGTCATGATGCTTGAGAGATCTATTGTCACGGTTCAGTGGGATCTTTAGCAATGACTGTGGATTCATCACTTGGTGATGGATTGGTGTTGAAGAACTTGGAAGAGCTCTGGAAGACTGTTGAGAGAAATGATTCTTGTAGCAGTTGGTCGCAAGTTGTGCATATCATTGTGGATAATTCCTTAGTACTACATGGTTACACTTTCTATGTGTTATCATTGGTAGACTTGTTATGTTGGTGGCATAAGTTTACTAATGTTCGATACCTTTAAGGTATGGATGATTGGATGTTCTAGCACTTGTTGTGGGTGCTATTTTTAGTCACGTGGGTTTATCAATTGGATAGAAGAATCAGTCTGATTGTTGTTCTAGCTGATGTTTTTATCTTGTTTTCTAGAGTGATGGCAGTATCTTGTTGTTGATATCATTAAGAAATTTTTTGTTTGTGTTCGTTGGACTGGTGCTTATTCACCCTAGCTTGTACCTTTCTTCCATAGGTGGTATGTTGGAAGATGACAGGGGTTGTTTTCTGAATGGTGGACATCTTAGATGTTGTTACAAAAGTCTTAATGGAGCATGAGAGAATGTTTGAGATCTATGTGGTTTCATGGAAGACTATGGTTAGTTGTAGTTGGATACTTGTTTTTTGTTGCAGATTGTCTGGTAGACTATTATCTGTGGAAACTTGTTGATTGAATGTCCTGAATGCTACTAATCTAAGACTTGGATAGAGTAGGGTCTGAATTGTTGGAGTCAGTGTAGTCTTAGTAGTTCCTGAGTGCTCTAGAGGTGCCAGTGTGATTGTCGTCAAGTGGGAGATTGTTGGAATTTATGCCTCAATCACACTATCCTAAACCTCTAAGAGAGCAATGTTGGTGTGACCGCTGAGATGTCTAGCCAAATTGCATGTGTGTTACTTTCATGCCTTTACTGTTGACCCGCAGTTGTGTTGGATACTATTGGCGGTAGTGCGGTGTTATCGTTAACCCACAGCTGTGTTGGAGACTACTAGCGGTAGTGTTGTGCTACTGTCACCCCACAACTGTGTTGATGATCTCCTACGGTGGTGCAATGTAATCACCATGACACCACGATAAGACTTGGAGGAGCCTGTGGTGGTACAGTGTAGTCACCACCACACCACGAAGATGTTATGTCTTGGCTGCAGTAGAATGGCGGATGTTTGGATTTATTTGGCTGGATGGAGGACGCTAACTTGGCTGGTTGTCAATGTGTTTGATGTTCATTAGAGGATCACAAATGAGTTGGAGAAGTCTGTTCGATGTCCAATACCAATTGATGGTTGGTCCAATAGAAGGAAAATGAATTGATCTATAGAGGAAGTTAAACTATTTCTTGTCAGTTTAGAATGAATGGTATAAACATTGTACATTCTACAATAAGGTAATAGAGAGAGGAAGATCTAGGCAAGGTTATGCTGTCGAAATCTCTCCTGATAGAATGTATTGATCAATCTTTCATTGTTAATCTACACTATATACTGTGTGAGAGTATTGTAACAGTGCGAAGGTTTTAATAGACTGAGAGGTTTATCAGGGAAATGTAAAAAGGGGAGAAAGGGAAATAGAATAGAGTTGTTGCCAGTTTGTCTCTAGAATGAAACATGATGTAATCTTTGTAAAGGCTTAGTGCTCGAGTTGTATTTGTAACTGTTCCATTGCATGAATAATATAATGGTGATATGGGCTTTTGGAGTGTGGGGTTTTTTACCCGAAATAGTTTTCCCCACGTAAATCTATGTGTTTTTGTCTCATCTCTCATGTTTCATGTTTCTTGGTTAAAATTTGTTAATGTTTGTTGTTGAAACTAGATTTGCATGAGTTTCTCTCAGAAGGGTTAATGTGGGAAATGCACTGTGTCTGATTCTACTTTGTGACACAGTTGTACGTGTCTTTGAGGCAATTTAATGAAATTAAAAGTTATTGAAGGCACTACTGTTCTTGGAGGTTTCTCCAAGATGATCAAGTTTTCCCAACAGGTTGGGGGGGAAGGAAAAGATGTGAATATCTTGCCCACATGTTAGTCCATGTTGGTCTATGTCAACAAAATTTAAATTGAGTCGATTTGAAATCTGAGTGAGAGGACGAATCACATGTGTGAGGTGACACCAATTGCTACCGCCATTTCTCTCTATCATAACTTTCCTTTATTACTCCTTCCTTGCCATTATTGATCATGTCATGATCTTAAGTTGCAAACAAAAGGGAAAATTCAGATGACATTGGTGTTGGAAATTTAGTAAGTGTTGTAGGAAGGTGAATTTGGATTTTAGACAAGAATTGAAGGAAGGAAACCGCAGAGTGATCATTTGATTGTAGACAATGGGATGTGGGTTAATTCAAAATGAACCCATGGTTCATGATGTATTACTGCAGGATGCACCCTACTTGGTCGAATTTAGAAATTGTGGGTGGTTAGACTACTTCCTGAAGCTGAATGGTTTTGATGAATACATTGTATTAGAATTCATCCAAACATTGTCTCAAGGGAGGGCCACAGTAAGAGGGTTGGAGGTCATGGCGACTAAAGAAAGGATTGCAAAAGTTATAGGGTTACATGCTGATGATGAACATTACCCTACTACCAAAGATGCCAGGTTAGTTAGGGCTGAATTTATAGAGCATAGTGACCCTCCAATTAGTGTGGACGTGCAAAAAGAACCTCTCTGCTCGAGCCATGAAAACAAATAGTTGTTCATGTTATAAGATATATCACCTATGAAGGTTGCCTGTCAAATCTACATTCTGTGCACTTCAAACTGTTGAATCATATGAGGCATGGGAGGAAGATGAATGTGTCAAATGTGCTATACAACCTTCTTTCAATCATGGCAGCCTAGACTTAAAAAGGTAGGGACTATTCCATTTCCCACCATTGTCTGATTAAATTGTTAATTGAGAAGTCTTTGCATGATATGTCTAGAATGACCTCAAAAGAATTCATAAAAAAATGATCAAATTAGACCTGAGCACTTGCGTCTTAGGGTTTTACCTCAACCTCATAGGTCTAGTAGGAGATTGAGCACGACTGAAGCCACTCCTGGTGCTTCAACCTCTAGCATAGACCCTAGTGTAAACCCTCCTACAGTAGAACAAACCATAAAGATTAGCTCTTCTAGAACATAGCACTCAGAAAAGAAAGTTCCTCACCAGATTCTGATGATGATGTCCCTCTTAGCACCCTAAGGAGAAGTAGGGCACAAAAGAAAGAAGAAGAGATAAGAAAAGGAAAAGCTAAAACACAACCAGTAGAAAAAGAAGTGCCAAGTTCTAAAAGCAAAAGGCTAACACTGTTCTTCCTATAGCCAAAGAAAAATGTGAGAGCCCTCTTAGAAAATCAAGACCAGCTAGGCCAACCTTTGATATGCCTCCATAGGAAATCCCTAAGTTTAGAGAAACATCACAGGGGGGACACAAAGGCTCCAATGGGGTAGGTGAATGTTGAGGAAGAGGACATATTTGAGAGAGCAGGAAACATAACATTGGTTGATCTTGCTAACATTACATAATAAGTTGAAAATAAAGAGTATAAGGAAAATCAGGAGCTCCTGCAACAAGAGAAAGAATTGGGAGAACAATCAATACCCCTACAACTAGAATAGACTGAACAAATTGAATCCTTGCAGCTGGTACTATATGGAGAGCAAGCATCAGGGAAAACATTGGTAGGAATACATAACTCTCCTGATTTTATAGTACATACAACAATTTTGAACTTATGGAAAGAGATACAAAGGAGGGAGGAGGAATGGAAAGAGGAGAAACAAGGGCCGAGGAAGGAAATTCAAAAGAGAGATGAAGTGATTGAAGAAAAGAATGAGGAAATTGTAGCCCCAAAGGAAAAAGTGGACAATATTGTAACCTTGGTATCATAGATTTTAGAATGTAGGACCTGTCCAAGGGTCTATGTTGTGCATCTAAAGGAGAAATATCTTTCTTTTAAGTTGGCAAGGATTGTCTTAGGTTTGAATCCTTCTATTGAGACTCCTACTGAATTTTTCAATGCCTATCAGATTGTTTCCCCTAAAATGAAGAATTTGTTTTGTGAATTTTATTTGCATAATTATGTTGTGACTCAAGACCATGATTGGAATCCACTGTTGTATGTTGGGGATGTCTAATTAAGGGCATTCATGTATTGGGTACAAAATGAGATTAGTTGGGGACAACAATACAATGCTTATAGGCAAATGGAATCCAACATCCCCCTAGCCATTAGGGCTGAATCAAGAAAACCAAGGGACATTTACAGGGATTGGCATAGAGTTTTTCTCAAATCCAGCTATGGTAATAGGATTATGCCTTGGATAGAAGCAGTTTACAATGAATATGAGGTGAAGGAAAAAGCAAAAGAGGAAACTGTCAAGGGGTACCTATCACAAAGATGGAACAACCTAATTGATGAGCTAAAACACACTGAGCCTCATTCCATCCAAAACTATGTTGCAACACTTAAAAGAATTGATAAATATATACAGATTGGAAGAGCAAAGGGACGACTTTGGCTTCCCTTGACTTTTCAGCCACCCATCCTAATGTGGCCCGTGTCAAACTTTAGGTTTTACCACTATGATATTGCTGTAGAGAGACAGAGATGGAGCCAGTTTGATAGACTAGGAGGATTCTATTGGAACCTTGATTCACACACATCAAACACTGATGTAGGACAATTTTCGGTTGCAAATTTTAGAGCATTGACCAAGTAGAAAAACAACCCTTCCCCTACTGGAGGACCAACAAAACCTTATGTTGGGGGGAGTGATGAGTTTACTTTATGGTTTAATTTTGAGTAGAATTTATGATTTATTTGTTGAAGTTGTCATGGACCTTGATGTTAAGTGTTGACATTTTTATGATATTTCCTCAAAACCATAGACATTGGGCCTAATCTACTTTTGCAAATCTTTAATGACATTGGAATGTTATATGGACTATCTATATTAATTCTACATGTGGTTAATGAATGTTCTTTAAGGTTGTTACATATATGTAATTATTGTGTGTACTAACATTGCCATGTAGATATAATTTGAGGATACTAAACTGAGAAAGACGCTGCCAGCCAATCATGCACCATAATGTTCAACAAGGGAATCATTCAAAGGTCAAAGGAGGTTGACGACAAGAGATTCCCCATGCAAATCTAATGCAACCACCTTGTAATGGTCTTTATTGTTGTTGAGCAAATGTAGGCGTTACTATAGTGCTAAATCTGTGTTTAGACAAATATGTCTGACCAGATTTCATGCAGGTGTAACCACCTTTCCATTTTCCCTGCTTTCCATAAATGGCGTTCTCCCAATTTGTGGGGTTGATTGCCTTGCTTAGTTGGTAGTATAAATAAGGATCAGATGCTCCTTCTCAAGGGGTTGCACAATTTGATGATGTACTTGCATTCTTAAGTTTTCAACAATACAGTTACACTACTCTTTTGTACTCATATTTTCCAATAAATAAAATGAGGTTATCAGTTTGAGCATCTGAGTTTACATTAGTTTAGAGGATACTCATCCAAGTGGCCCCACTTGGTGAGCAATCCGTCCTTTAGTTTAGTTTAGTTTAGTTATTACTTTATGTTCAGTAAGTAGTTAAGAATTTGGCATTGACTGCTCTTGTAGCCACTAAAACTCCATTATGTGTCTGTTCCTGCAGCCAAAGTAGACAAAGTAGTTTCATGCTTTTTTGCTCAAATTTTCATTTATGTCATGCATTTCAGCTTAGTATAGTTGTTGGTTGATGTTCAACATTTATGTTATTCCTTTCCAAGAAATTTACTTTCAACATTGTGTCTTTCTTAGTTGCAGAATGAAAATGGCTACTTAGGGTTCCTAGTGCACATATTGTGCTCACTCATTTCAAGTTCACGTCCCTGGGTTGAAAAGTTAAATGCACCTTCATGATAATTGAAATAGCTATTCAAGTTAGATGTCCAATCTTTGAATCACAGTTGTAAAGGCTTAGTTGTTAAATCATTGTAGGAGGCCAACAGGAGCCATACTAGATATGACAACAAAAAGTCTGAAACTCAATAAAATAACCTTCAAATCAAGTTTAATTATGGATTATTATACATATCGATATATTGATAGTGCTTTAGATTGAGACCAGATGTGTCCAAATGGTAAGATGGTGTCATCAGTATTAATTAATTATGCATGAACTAGGAGAGTCGTTACTCCCATGATTAAAATAAAGAACTTGAATAAGAGGTAGGTGTCAGTCCCAAGATTGTTACAAGTATGTAACTTGGTATTCAAGAGGTTGGGTCAAGCCTAATTGGTTAGTTAGATCAATGTAAGTGTGTTATCACTTTTGAATGGAATCATATTTATGTTATTTAATTCTTGAGGTCAAAACAAGACAAGAGTTATTCACACATCACTAGAGTTTCCAAGTTGACTGAGGGGGTGGGTGAACATATGTCATTGCTTCATAGAAAGTGGATTTATTATATATATATATATATATATATATATGAAAACTTTGGCCAAAGTAAGTGTAGAATTCATTGCATACACTTTGTCGATTCACTATGTGCCAAGACTATATAGCTAGTCAGAGTGTCATGCATAGTTGGTAGATATCGATAATGTATGATAGTAACTAGTTATGCAGGACACAATGCCATGCTTAGGTAGGCATTTCTAGATGGTTTCCATATCAAACTCTTTGTTGAAGGGTAGGACCATCTATCGATTAGGAGATGTGTGGGGGTTTGCTTAAGTCTATGGTTGGTGGAAAAGTGCTTGGGTGATGCTCTCCCTCTTGTAGTCAGTAGCCAAGACTTGTGGAATAGAAGGAACATGATCCAGATGAGGACACCTTGATCTTGAACTCTTGTAAGTTATGAATTTGTACATGAACATGATCATGGATGAATTGTAACATGTATTTGAAAAGATGAATTTCATCTACTTGGAATTATGTAATGTTATTTCATTTCTACAAATGATGTGGAAAATATTTATGCAATGTGAAATTATGTTATTGAAAATGGAAAAACCATTTCTATGTTTTTGGGAACTTGAGTTATTCACTTTTAAGTTAAAACTTAGGTGAATACTGTTGGGTAAACAATGGGTATGCTACAAATATAAAAGTTAAAATTAACCACCCTTAATAATAACCCCAATTTTCTAAGAAAAGAATTAAAAAAACCATAAAATTATTTAAAAATGAGTTTCTTTCTCTCTATAACTATATATATATTCAAAACTTACAAATCTCTTTTGGTTACACTTATAATAACATAAGAACATTGTAATATTGAATTGGAATATTTTATAAAAAATTTAATTATGTTGAGAGGCATCCTACAATTGTATATGGGAATGAAGAACCTTGTGTATATAAAAACTTCCCATGATTGAATTTTACGCCTATGTAATTCTTTCTGAACGACTCTCGAAACAATGAGAGGGAGGTTCAGAATGGATGGATGTTTATTCAGAATGAGTAAATGATGACCCGAAATGGATGAACGACTCTTGGAATGAGGAGATAAAGGTTCAAAATGGATGAATGTTTACTTGAAACGAGTAAACAATACCTCGAAACGGGTGAACGACTCTCGAAATGATGAAAGGGAGGTTCAGAATGGATGGGTGTTTACTCGGAATGAGTAAACGATGACCCAAAATGGATATTTACTCGGAATGAATAAACGGATGATCGAGAGGCATGAATGACTACTTGAAACGAGTAAACGACGGCTAAGAATGGATGAATGATTCTCAGAATGAGAAGAAGAAGGTTCGAAATGAATGAAAGATTACTCAGAACGAGTGAATGATTGATCCAAATGGGTGAACGAGGGTTCAAAATGATAGAAGGAGGTTCAAAATGGATGAATGTTTACTCGAAACGAGTAAACGAATGATCAGAACAACTGAACGGGAGTTCAAAATGATAGAAGAAGGTTTGAAATGGGTGAACATTTACTCGGAACGGGTAAACTAATGATCAAAATGATAGAACGAGAGTTTGAAATGACGAAAGGAGGTGTGAAATGGGTGAACATTTACTCAAAACAAGTAAACAAAAGATCAAAATGGCAGAATGAGAATTTAAGACGATAGATGCAGGTTTGAAATGGGTGAATGTTTACTCAGAACGAGTAAATGAAAGATCAGAACGAAAAAATGAGAGTTTGGAATGATGAAACAAGATGTGAAATGGATGAACGTTCACTCGAAATGAGTAAATGAATGATTGAAATGGCAGAATGAGAGTTCAAGATGATAGACGAAGGTTTGAAATAGACGAATGTTTACACGAAACGGGGAAACAAGTGATCAGAACAACGAAACAAGCGTGTGAAACGATGAAATGGGTGTCTAGAATGATTCAATTGATAATAAAATTGACTGGTCAAGGGCCAAGTCTGCCCCTGAGATGGGTCAGGTCCGCCCTTGGAGGGCAGGTCCACTTGTCGGGAGGGCAGGTCCGCCTGTCGGGAGGGCAAGTTCGCCTGTCGAACAAAAGTTGGTCAAAATTGGCTCAAACAGGCTTAAAAGGGTTGGTTCAAAGGTCAAGTCCGCCCCTAGATGGGTCAGGTCCACCCTTGGAGGGCAAGTCCGCTTGTCAGACAAAAGTTGGTCAAAAATGGCAAAAATAGGCTTAAAAGGGCTGGTTCAAAGGTCAAGTCCACCCCTGGATGGGTTAGGTCCACCCCTAGACAGGTTTAAACTTGAGTTTTGAAAAGCTGACTAAGGAAAATGATCCAAAACACAACAAACATCAATCAAAAGGATACGACTGAACAAAAAATTACTGGTTTTGCACAAAGAAGACAATTTAGACAACACAATCCTAAGACTAGTAGAAAGGGGTATGGCTGACAAAGTCTTCTATTCTATGATGAACATGGTTGCTGAGGAGTCCTTGATATACACCCGATACGTGAGACCCAAATCATGAACACCAACCCGTTACAAGCGTGAGTTGGGAACCTTAGCGAGAAACTAGAGGCTCAGACCAACTCTTCACGTCATCCCGACGCTTCGCCAATTACAATGTGGTTGGATTGAGGTACAATTTTCGCTCTCCCTCCTTTATATACCTCGCCAGTACACATGGTTGGAATCGTCCCTTGGGTTGATGAAATCCCCAAGCAGGTCCTGCTAAAAAAAGAAAAAGAAAGAGGGTGACTCAAAGGACTTGGTAAACTACGATTTCTCATCACCAAGGATTGCCAAATGGCGTAAGGGGATTGGATACATGAAATAGCTTACCAAAAAACATGACAAACAAGATTAATTGACACCCTTAGTTAAACTATGTGCCTAAGTTATGCAAAACAACAAATAGCAATTGATAAATGACTAAAGCTGCAAGGAAAATTTTTAGTGAATCTTGTCCTTGTTCCTTGCCAAATGTCGATCAGATGCTTGGATAGACTCAAACAAGACACGTTAGGGGGTTAGAAACACTTAAAACAGCTAACAAAAGTGCTAAAAACTAAAATTTCACTTTCTAAAAAAAGCTGCCCAGGTCAGGTCCGCCTGTCTGGAGGGCAGGTCCACCACTCTATGAAAAATTTGCAAAAAATCAGTTTCTAGAGTCTATGGACGACATGTTCGCCCCTAAGCAAGGTTGGGTCCGCCCTTGGAGGTTAGGTCCACCTGCCTGTCAGGTCAGGTCTGCCCCTTTGTAGGTCGGGTCCGCCCCTCAGCAACTTGCACCTGCAAAAAGTGAAAAAACAACAAACGTGAAAGATACAGACCCGGTTATGGGTCCCACCGGGCGTGCCAAAAATGTGAACAGGAAAAAATACGTGTTAGAAAATGAGCAGCAAATAAAAGAGTGCAAACAACAAATATAAACACCCTACACCTCAAGATTGGGCAATCATTTAACTTAACAAAACAAAATGGAGTCTTTTACCTTGTTGAGTTGTCCTTTGGTTGGCCCTTCGATCTTTAATGTAGTGTATGCTCCTTTGATGGCAAGAGATGCAAGTGTGGGATGCAAGATGAATGGAAAATAGGTGATAATAGATGCAAATGCAAGTATTTGTTTAAGTATGGCTCAAGAGAAAAATTTGCAAGAGTTTGGCTAGCACAATGATCTCTCTAAAATAAGAGAAAATAGGGGTATTTATAAAGAATTTTGAATTCTCTAGGAAAATGGACAGTTGAGATTAAACCAACATGGCCAAGATGTAGGGCTATGGTGAGTTGAGAACTCACAAGCCCTCACATCTTGACATGTGGCATGTGAAGTGGCTTGAAAAAGATGATGTGTAAATGAGTTGGAAGGAGAGTACATGACATGGAGGTACTGCATAGTACCTTGAGATTTGGACAAGATTTCCTCATAAAGGAGGTCCTTGTCCCCATGTGGGTGAGAGGACATGTGAGGAATTAAAAATTCCTCAAATATCCACATGGGAATAAGAGAAATAATTTAAAATTGTTTGGAATGCATTGGGGGATTAAATGTGAATTAAAAATTCACATGGGGAATGGAGTGCCTTCTCCAAAAGGAGAAAGCCTTTAATAAGGTTTACTTATGACACATTCCATAAATGACATGAAGATTAGGTTGACCTAATTAAGTGATTAAGGTTGTGCAAGTACCTGATTAGACAAATTAATGACATATTTGAGGCAAGTGGGAGAAGGGGAAGAGTTCACATGTGGCTTGATGTGACAAGTCAAAGATCACATGGGGAAGAGAAAAAAGAATTTAATATTCCTTGGAAGGATAAAAAAATTCCTTTAGAGGTTGATTAGGCTATTTAATGAAGGATTCGAGGAGGGTTAAGTGGCTAAGAGAGATTAGAGGCCAACTTGCAAAAGTTGGAGGATGTGACACATCCTAATCAATTAGCCATGTGCACATCCCTAATGATGAGATTAGGAGAATAATTAGGATTAAGAAAATGGATGTGACATGTGAGAAATTAAATAAATGTCATATTTAAATAAATGTCATATTTATTAAATTCATTTGATGAAAAACAGGATTAAAGAGATAAGGTATTTATTTATTAATTAAATACCTTAGAGATTTGGCAAAATTAAGGATATTAATTAAATAATAGTGATATTACTTAATTAATGCAAATAAGGGGATGCTTAGATGAAAGGGGATAAATATGGATAAATTAAGTGTCCAAATTTAGGTGTCTATAGTTTCAACACAAACGACAAAACAAGGACTTTGGGATTGTCTATCAGAGTTGTATGAGAGACCTTTTGCATCAAACAAGGTATTTTTAATGAAGAAATTGTTTAATTTAAAAATGCAATGTCACAAATCATCTAAATGAGTTTAATAATTTGGTTAGTTAGTTGTCTTCAGTAAACATTATAGTAGAGAATGAAATAAAGGCCATCTTCTTATTATGTTCATTTCCTAATAGCTAGGAAGGAGTTGTTATGGTTGTTAGTAACTCCACATCTAGCCCAAAGGGCGTGCTAAAATTTGATGATGTTGTAGGAGTTCTTCTCAATGAGGATATGAGAAGAAAAAATCAAAGTAATTCATCAAGTGCTGCTTTAGTAGCTGGTAGCAGAGGAAGAACACAACAACGAGGCAAGGATAACTAGAGGAAAAGGTCAAAGTCTACTAAGAGAACCCAATCCAGAGGAAAAAAAGGTGTTTGTTGGCATTGTGGTAAGGAGGGCCACATGAAGAAAATTTGTTGGACCCTCCAGAACAAGAATGCTGAAAATCAATCTAAAGATAATGAGGTAAACACAACTTCTGAAGAAGATGTTGATGCTCTTATTTTATCTTCAAGTGATGTTGCAAATGTTTGGATACTTGACTCAAGAGCATTATTTCATGCAACGTCTTCAAGAGATTGTTTTAGAAATTACCAAGCTGGTAATTTTGGTAAGTTTTATCTCGGTGATGGTGAACCTTGTTGTATCACTGGGAAAGGAGATGTTCTATTGAAGATGAAGAACGATAACAGTTGGTTGCTAAATGATGTGAGACATGTTCCTCAAGTCAAAAGACACTTGATTTCAGTCGGGCAATTAGATGCTCTTGGATATAATGTTACATTTGGAGCAGGAGCATGGAAGGTAACAAAAGGAGCATTGGTCATAGCAAGAGGAAGCAAATCTGGTACATTGTATGTACTAGAGGGTTAGATTGAAGTGGGAGCTACACTGGCAGTAGCAGATAGCGCAACAGAGCTTTGGCATCAAAAGGCTCAGACACATGAGCCAGAAGGGACTTGTGATTTTGAAGAACCAATTTCCAGGTTTGAAAGCAGTGGATATGGAGTTATGCGAGCATTGAATCTACGCCAAGAAAAAAAGGACACGACTCTCTAAAAAGGAACACAAGATGAAGACACAACCGTTGGAGCTAGTGCATTCAGATGTCTTCGGACCCACAAAGGTAGCATTTATTGGAGGTTCCATTTATTTTGTTACTTTTTTGGATGATTGCGCTAGGAAGGTTTGGGTTTATATGATGAAAAAGAAGTACGAAGTTTTTGGTATATTTAAAACCTTCAAAGCACTTGTTGAAAACCAAATTGGTTATAAGATTAAAAGTTTTAAAACTAACAATGGACCTGTGAGTATTGTTCAAAATAATTTGGTCAATATTGTGCAGAGAATGGTATTCAGAGAATCAAGGTTGTTCCTCTTACACCACAAGAGAACGGTGTTGAAGAAAGGTTAAATAGAACCATTATGGAATGAGCACAACACATGATCTCAAATGTAGGACTAGGAAAAGAGTTCTGGGTAGAAGCAGTAAATACATCAATGTACTTGATTAGTAGAGCACCATCCACTCGACTTGAATTTAGAATTCCAAAAGAAAAATGGTTAGGTAAGAAAATTTCTTATGATCATTTGCGTGTGTTTGGATGTGAAGCTTTTGTTCATATTCCAAAAGAAAAATGAACTAAGCTCGACATGAAATCTAAAAGGTGTATCTTCATTGGATATGGAGAAGAAACATCAGGTTATAGGTTGTGCGATCTAGTTACTAAGTGTGTCACATGAAGTAGAGATGTGATATTTAATGAAAAGGTAATGCTAGGTTTACAAGAAGGCAAATCACCTAAGGAGTATATTCCATTAGAATATATTACGAATGGTGGTGATATGTTTAAACAAAAGGTGATTGTAAACTAGCCACAACCACCAGTGCAAATGCAAACACATGACCAATCGGAAGATTTCCAAGATAACGAAGAACATGTTCATCCAACTAGTAATTTACAAGAGTTGATTCCTCTAGTTAGGAGGTCCACTAGAGAGCATAGGCCTTCAACCAAGTATAAATCTTTTATTCAGTATTTATTGCTTTTTGATGAATCTGAACCCACTACATTTGAAGAAGCATGTGTAGATAAAGATATCAATAAATGGATGGAATCCATGAGAGATGAGATGGAATCTCTTAAGGTAAATCACACATGAGATCTAGTAACCCTTCCACCCAATCAAAAATCATTACAAAACAAGTGGGTGTATAGGTTGAAAGAAGAAGCAAGTGGAAAGAAGAGATTTAAAGCTAGATTGGTGATCAATGGATATGCTCAACAAAAGGGCATTGATTTTATAGAGATATTTTCACCAGTTGTGAAAATGACCTCTATTAGAGTAGTGTTGGGTTTAGTAGTTGTTCATGATCTAGAGTTGGAACAACTTGATGTCAAGAAAATTTTTCTTCATGGTGACTTGGAAGAAGAGTTGTACATGAAGCAACTAGAAGGTTTTGAGGAAAAAGGTAAAGAAGCACTAGTTTGCAAACTAAATTGTAGTTTATATGGGTTGAAATAAGCTCCTAGATAATGGTATCTGAAATTTGATTCTTTCATGTCTGAGCAAAAAAAATTTAGATGTGAATCTGACCATTGTGTCTATTTTAAGTTCTTTGATAATGGAGAATTTGTATTGCTATTGGTGTATGTTGATGATATGCTAGTTGGAGGATCTAGCATGGTTGTTGTTAATAGGTTGAAACAACAATTATTTAAGAAATTTTCAATGAAGGATTTGGGTGCTGCAAAGCAAATCCTTGGAATGAGAATTATCAGAGATAGGAAGAAAAAGGAACTTATATTGTCACAGGAGAAATACATTGAAAAAGTACTGGAAATGTTTAACATGAAGGATGCCAAGGTAGTCAACACACCCCTAGTAGAGCATTTCAAATTATCTTTTGAAATGTGTCCCAAGACAATTGAAGAAAAATAATACATGGCAACAGTGCCATATTCATCTACAGTTGGGAGTTTAATGTATGCTATGGTTTGTACAAGACCAAATATTGCCCAAGCAGTGGGAGTGGTCAGTAGATACATGAGTAATCTAGGAAAAAATCATTGGCAAGCAATGAAATGGATTCTGAGATATCTTAAAGGCACTTCAAACCATGTTCTAAGGTTTAGAGGTGAAGATGCACAATTGCATGGATATGTTGATTCAAATATGGTTGGAGATTTAGATTGAAGATGATTTACAACAGGGTGTGTTCACATTGGTAGGAGCAGCAGTTAGCTAGATTTCCAGGCTACAAAAAGTAGTGGCTCTTTCAACTACTAAAGCAGAGTATATTGCAATGACAAAAGGAGCAAAGGAGATGTTGTGGTTGTAGAGGTTACTATCTGAATTGGGTAATAGACAAAAGGAATTTGTATTGTATAGTGATAGTAAAAGTGCCATTCACTTGGCCAAAAATGCAACATTTCATTCATGAACGAAGCATATAGAGCTTCAATATCACTATATTCAAAGTGTTCTTGAAGAGGGTAAGCTCATATTGGAAAAGATACACACAAATTTGAATCTTGCAGATGCATTTACAAAAGTTGTTTCAAAAGAGAAGTTAGAGTTTTGTAGAGCTTCTCTTGGATTAGTAAGCCTATGACAAAAGGCCTTGGAAAGCAGGAGATTTCTTGAAGCATGGTTGTTCACAGCTTAGTTTGGACTTCAAGTGGGAGATTGTTGGGATGTGAAGTACTGTGAACCATTTTTTATTGTCTTCTTAAAATTTCAATGCAAACAAAAGCTGGTACAAATGAACGATGTAGGTTTGGAAATTTGTTGGTACAAACTTAGCATATAGTTGCAATAGAGTCCATTATATATTGGACTGTTTGTAATGCAAAAATTGAGTGTGTTGTGAATAATAATAGAGACTTCTTTTTCTTTCCTGTGGACGTAAGCATATTTCCAAACCACGTAAATTTCTTGTTTTCTCTCTCTGTGCATTTTTGCATTCTTTAAATCTAGTTTTTTTGTTAATCTAAAATTCTATGTTAGCTGCAAAAATAACAACACAAGAAAAGGCCAAGAATTTATTAGTGTTTGATCTATGTAGCCAAATTCACCTCCACACCCCATGCGAGCATCTAGTCTTTCTTTCCAACAACAAAAATTGAGTCTCGGAGGAATTTCCCTTTCACAATCCCTAATGTTTTGTCATCCACTATAGCTTGTAGTGGAAACAAGAGAGCTATAGTTCGGTCTACCATAAGCAAAAGATATCTCTATCTACTACTTGTGCAACCCGATAGCCTGCCATCTCATTCATTATTTTCATTCACCTCTATCGACATCTGACACAACTTTTGGCAACACCTGTGCAAGGGTTTCTCCTGCTTGTCATCCTGCCCTGTCATGAAATCCCTGCACTTTGTTTAATTGTTCCATTATGGATGCATTTTCTGTAGTTAACTTTAAAAATGCCAACCATCTTTTGTTCACAATTTTGACAGCCTATCATATCTTGTAAGCAAGAAAAAATAACGACTTTGGAACAATCTCAACGTTGTCACTCAGAAGTAGTCCATATCTTGCTTTTACACAACTGAGAAGTAGAAGCAAAATAGTGAAGGATAAAGCAGTTGATCTCTACATTTTTTATACTCTCACCAACAAATCTACCTAGAATGTGGCCACAAATTCCACAATTTCTATGTGAAGCTCAAAACCATTTTGAGTTTGATGTGCCAATTGACTCGTCTCACTACCTTGCATGTGGGTTTGAATAGGCCAAAGAATCTCCATTTGGAACTCACATAGGTCAAATAGCTCTCCACATTGTGCCCTACAACAACTTCAACTACCCTTCACAAGCTTCTTCAAGGTCTTCCACATCACCACACTATTGGAGAAGCAAAATAGGAGTCTATTTTTCTTCAATGGCACATGGCCCCTTTGACTTGGTTTTTTTTCCTAGTTTTTCTCTTGAGAGTTGTAGTTAACAAATGTAATTGTGGTTTAACCATTTCACCACATTTAATTTCATTATTAGTTGTTCATTTATAATAGAGCTTATAAAATGTGGGTTTTATTTTTGCCATAATTTGTATAGGGGTGTTTTTTTCTTCTGTTTTTTCATAACTTGTAAACGAGAGATCAAAATTTCAAGTGTGAATAGTGATTGGAAAGTTAGTTCCAACACTGACATTTTCACGTAGAGAAGTTTTGAAAATTGTGCTATTTTAATGCTTTTTTAATCCTCTGAAGTCAATTTTGTATGCAAATTTTGACAGTGTAGAACTTTCACCCTATTTATCGAATTTTTGCAAACTTTTTTTTATTTCTATCAAAATTTTGCAAGGAATATGATTATACATGTAAAATTAAGATTTTTTCATAGTCCATTTTGTAAAAATTATCGTGCATTATAAACAGCCAATTTGGTATCTGAGCTTTATAACTTGTAAAATTTTCTTGTACATTGTTCTAGGGGGCTATAATCAACAATAACCATTTTGGGGGGCTCTCTACATCAAGGGGCAATTTAGGTGTTTCTATTTTTTAGTTTGTTGGTTCATTTGATCATGTCTCTCACACTAAATCCCTTTCATCTGAGTATTCTTCATAATCCTCCTAATAAATGGAAAGTCAAATGTGGATATTGTGGAAAGAAACTACATACAATAGAAGAATGTTGGTTTCATTGAACTGAGGAATTGAAGCAAATTCTTCTTAGTCATGGTATTACCTTACATGATCCTCTAGTTCCAACACATGCAAAAACATCATCCGATCTCACTCAGACATCTTGTGAGACATCGTCATTTGGGGATGAACAATATAGTCTAATGACTTGCATTGATATCGCATCTTCCATATCACCTGTTACTATATATGAATATGATGTTGGCTCATTCATGAGTTCTCATGATTCTTTGCATCAAGTTATTGCTTTCATCATTCCAAATCCACCACATTGGGATGCATATCTACCAGACAGATCACGTGTTTGTTTGTAAAATGCCACCTTGCAGATTTGGATGACACCATTGAGGAGATTCGTCTTCTATTTGATGACAACTTTGATGAAGCTGCATCACCATTGCCATCTTTGGATATTGCTCTTACCTTGCCTACATCAACTTCTATTGTGATAGATTATGTAGACATTCATGAGCTATCATCATC
>VDFB02386150.1:0-10728 GCA_007258455.2 Sequoia sempervirens | reverse complement strand
ATCAAGCTCTGATACCACTGTAGAAACCCCTGTTTCCCCCTGACACTGCTCTGACTGATATTTTTAAGTTTTTCTGACGTTTTTGAAGTTTTGTGATTTTTTTGTGTTTTTGATGCAATACTTGAAAAGTACGATTTTGACAATAATTTGAAATAAATTTAATAAAATTCAAATAACTCTGGAAATGAAAGAATATAGGCGCCAGTATCTTTATTCAAGCTTTTCTATTGATTTCAATGATACCCAGATACATATAATGAAATAAATAATGAATTTTCAATGTTTGAGAAACCTGGTATTGCTGCTGCAGAAGTACAGAATGGTACGACTGCTTCAATAAATGCACTCCTCCCTCCAAAGATAACCTCTGAAGACACCCAGGAAGCATGCGCCAAGACTGGAGACTGTAGGAAGTGAAGGATTCAGGCGTTTCCTCTTCCAAGTCAAGGACGGCTCAGATCTGATTGGTACGGCCAGAAACAGATAGTACAGCCTGGTTAGTACGTCTCACTCAATCAGCAATAATTAAAATAGTACGGCCTCCCTCTGTAAGCTCTGTAAGGTGCGCCAAAAGCAATAGAAGGTATCCGGATGCAAACAACTGCAAATAACTGAAGATATGAATTTCTCTGATGCTCTGTAGTTTACTCTGGATGAGAAAACCTCTGTGGCAATAGATCAAGTGATATTGCACACTCTCTGAATTGCTTTCCGTTGGAGATGGCTCGTTCCCCAAGGCAATCGAACACGAAACCCTAAAGTCTCAGGCTCAGACCAAAATTGATCAGTTTCAAACTCAATAATCACATAATGGCTCACTTCCCAATGCAAAATCCTCAAATAAGCTCAAAAGTGCGATTTGCTTGAAAATAGGGTTTTAATGAAATATTCATATTTTAATATTTTCAATTCTCCATAGTTCTCCACTAAATATTTAAATATTAATTAAATGTCAAACTGGCCCCCTTTTCATGATGGCGCACCCCTCAAGGAAAACACTTAAGTTATAATATTAATTTATAACTTTACATTATAAATGTTAATTAATTAATATTTAATCAATACGATCAAATATTAATATCTTCATCGTTTCTAACCCGATAACTGATCCGTCTGATGCTGACGAACTCTGAAGTGATTCCTGATGACGCCACAGCCATACTGCTAAAAATAGTAGTGGTCCCACACTGCCTGCCAGGAACTGCTAAAAATAGCAATTCTGCAAAAACGCTCGATCGGTTTAACGAAAAGACAACCGATCAAACTTCGCCGACCGTCGGTGAGCTAAGCTTTCTCCGGCGACCTCTATCCGGGCCTATCGCCTACGAGGGTCGTGGTGGATAGGCCAACTCGGCCCTCCGAGATGTCACCGAGAAGGGACACATAAATTCATAGTTGGAGACATTGCAATGGTATCAGAGCAGTGATCTTGTCAGCTTGTGAATCATGGTGAGAAATTAGAAAGAAAATTCTATAGAACATTTAATGAATATAGTGAAACAAATGTAAAATGTAAGTAAGTAGGTTCAAGGAGATTTAAAGCTATGGGTTAAAGTACAAAAGCATAGTAAAAAAGAGAAGAAAAGAGTCGATAAAGAAGAGAAAAAAGTCAATCAAAACTATAAGAAAGGGTCAAAGAAGAAATTATGGAGCATGAGCTAAGGAAGACAAAACAGTCAAACACTAGAGATCGTGAAGGAACAAACCATTGTGCAGGAACAAAATGGATCCAACATGCAAGACGAAGGTAAAGATCTTTTGTTAAAAGAAGATATTTTATTGACTTCTAGCAATTGCATGTCAGCAAAATATTAAAAGCCAAGAAGGAAAAGGCATCACTTGTTGGATACAAAGAACCCATGATGGAAGAAGATGCACCAAATCATGAACTATCCATCAATCTTCCAATGAGTGAGTCATTTTTGTATGTGATTGATTTTCAAAGTAGCTATGTGGATGAGCATGCGTTTGAGGAGAATATTTTGATTAATCCTAACTCGAGAATTTCAACTCACAAAGCTGTAGGTTTTAAGGATATCTCAACAACTTCTAATTTGGAAAAAGAAGATGAGCACCTTGATGACAACCGAAAGTATGAAAAGGATGGTAAAATTTTAGATTTATTGCCCCATACTATGTCATTACAAGATTCTTGTCATCATGGGAAGCATTCTAAAAAGGGTTGATAGGGTGAAGGATACAACTTGCAGCAAGGGATATATAAATTCATTGATCGAAGTTCAAAATTGTTTCTATATGTGGGATTCAGGTGATGTTTTGTGGTACAAAAGGGATAAAGGCTTTAATGTCACTATTTCTAGTGAATTTTTCATCTCATGCATTTGGATAAAAGGAAAGCTCAAGTAAGATATGTTGTAAATTCTAACAAAACTATAAAGGATCAATGCTCACAATTCATAGGTGACTTCTTGGATGCAAGTTCTACACTTGAGGACAAGGTTGTAGAATATGGTCTAATGGAGATAGTCACAATTGCCAAAACAACGAAATGCTTAATCTTAGAAGGTGGTAAACAAAATAGATGTCATTTTGATATTCAAGAATTTTTGACTAAGCACATTATGGTGTTGTTGGAATCAAGCTACAAACAAGTTTGCCACCCTTGGATATATGAACAAGATGGCTTCACCATTCCTTGCATCATGAGGACACAACTTGTCATCACTTTGGGTGGACAAAAGGTGTGCAATGACTTCTATATCAAGGATCTAGGAGAGTTTGGCATGGTTTTGGACATGCAATAGTTACATTCTAGAGGAGAGTTCACTATGGAGATGAAATCCAAGGGAAACGAGGTAGTACTTTGGAGCATAGATCAGAGAATACTTGGTGAACTGGAAAAACTTGCCTATAGAGAATGCAACTTGGGAGAATGATGAGATTCTGCAGCATCCAGGGTTGCGATTGCTTGAGGACAAGCAATCTTGGGGAGGGCGGACTGTAATGTCCCCTTCTCGAGCATGATCTTTCCAATTGACCGTTGGCCTATTCCGGAGACCCGTAGGCTATTCGGGAGGTGAAATTAGGGTTTCATGTTTTGAAGGATGCTCTTGCTTGAGGTTGGTTGATTCAATGGCGGATTCTTGTTGGGTTTTCAGAGAGCTTCGCAGTGATATGTTTTTCTTGGCATTCTGAGCATCTTCAGGAATTTACTATTTTTAGTAAATTCTATTTTTGGCAGTGGTCCTGTTGGTTTTGGCTCGGTTGGCTTTCCATTTCAAACTGATCAGTTGGCTTACTCATTTTTGGCTTTGGGGCATAACTGGAGAGATAAGTCGAATTATTTTAATTAAGTCATGTTTTAATGTTATATTTTAACATTGACCCCCCCTTGGCCTAGCAACGTCACTTTAAGTTGTTTTAAAAGATGTTCTTTATGGGTGGGTGCTCCATCGAAGGGATTAATTATATTTTTTATAAAAAGATTTAATCCAAGCATTAGTTGGACGCCAACTTCAAGGAAGAGATAAAGTTTATAATAAAAAGTCAAATATTGCTTGGGAAAGTGGGACGCCATCTATTGGAGAATTAGGGTTTGACTCAAAAAAGAAGATTAGGGTTTCGAGAAGAGTCATCTGGAAATTATAAAAGGAAGCCATTGGTTCTCATTTCATCATCTTTTGTCTACAGGAATGTTATGCTGCCGGATTGGCTTTGGGATTGCTTCGAGGAATGTAAGCCTCCTAGCTTGGCATTGCTTCTCGCTTGAAAGATAGCGACTAGTGGTGAGATAGTGTAGTTTGTAGTGGATTTATGCATTGTAGTCAGAGTGTGGTTTTGTAGATCAGATTTATGCATATTAGAGAGATTCAGGAATTGCATATTCATCATAGCAGATTGTTATTTTTATTCATAAGTCAAAAAATACAAAAAGAATCATTCTGGGTAGTGTCTAGATCTCTCTGTCTATGAAGGGCGAACTATTGCCTTAAGTTTCAGATTTTTTTGTGAAGCATTGAATTTTTAAAGTCAAATCGCCCCTCTTGCTGGGCCGTACCATCTAAGTTTGTCTTGGAATTCGTGCATTAATTAAATAGGAACTTTTGGGTCTGTTTTGTGTTCCAATCTTGGGCGCCATCATTTGAGGATCATATTGCATTTTGTCTCATGAAATTTGAATGAGTTTGGAGTGAGTTGTGAGTGAATTTGTGAGTTTCAAGGCTGCTGTTCATGCATGCGGAAAACAGGACTGTCATAAATCAGATTGTCAGGTTAGTCTTTATAGTAGAGTTTCTGATCTAAGATTTATTATTCAGTGAAGGAAATTCAATATATATTGTTGCAGCTCTATTTACCTCTTGATTCACATTGATAGCAAGGCATTCTCTATCATGTTGTAAGCTGTACAGTAGTACTGTCGGCAGTTTTTTGATCTTGCTTTATCATGATATGTAATGCTCATCTTTACATTCTGTAATCACAATTGTATTACTTTTATCTCCGCCATATGGTCGCCTCATTTCTGTATTGGATTGAGTAGCACATTCTTGGTGTGAGTTTGCTTTCAGCACTTGTAGTGGTAGAGATCCTCTGACCATATGCTCGTCGTTCGCCGGCGCATTCTTGGTTAGAGTTAACTTCAATTGCAGTCTGTTCTAAGCATTGACGATCCTCTTGCCATATGACAACCTCTCTCTTGTTGAGATTGAGTGGGCATTCATGGCAACGAGTTATTTTGTAACCGCTGATTTGATTTAACTCACCCTAACGGATTTGTTGTTGTTGAGTTGAAAAAATTGAAAAAAAAATTGGCTTGGAATATTTCAATAGAAGAGGGAACCTCAAGAATTGCCATGGCTAAGAGGGTGGAACATCAAATCACAACTTCACCCATAGGCGAGATATCTGCTTATGATGGTATTTGGTCTACGTTGAATCAACTTTTCATGGAAGTTGATCTTGCATTTCCAAGATTGTCATTGAGTAACAATCACCATCAAGAGTTTAGCAAGAATGTTGTTGGAAGTATCCTTCTTATTGAGGAAATTGGGAACACTATTAGAGATCCCAAGAAAAGGTTCAGACAAATATCAGAGTAGTGCAACATGAGCATCATGAAGTAACCTCAAATTTAGGCATTTATGCAAAGGAGCATCAACAAGGTATGAAGGAAGCAAGTGGTGATAGTATCCTGTTAGTTTTAGGATCAGATTTGCAATAGGCAGAAATACAACACATGAACAATAAACACAACACTTTTACCCTGGGAAAACCCTCCTACTCGAGGGAGAAAAACCCAGCAAAAATATATCTCTTATATATTTAATGAATAAGAGCAGAAATCTTCTTTACAATCAGATCCTTCTCAAGGGAAAATTGATACAATGAATTAATAGCACCTATACTTTGATGCAAAGATAAATATGTTTCTTCTTGAAGTCGATTTGCTGCTACAAGATGGTCTGCTGCTCCTTCTTGAAAGAATGTGAAAATGACAATGACTTAATTGATAATCAAATGGATGAACATCTCCTTCTATATATACAATGCAAGGAGACTCTTCACAAGCAAGGTGACTCTTCACTTAGTCGGCCACTTAAAGAAAATAAAATATTAATTATAATAAGGCCGACTTGCCTTAACAATTATTTATTATATTAACTTAGGAGAAAATATCTCCCTAAGGTACAAACACTAACACTCCTTAGCCAGGGAGGTATTTTCCAGATATCTTCATCATGGAGTATCTCAATATGACGCCCACAATGGCTACACCCATTTGTGGAAAGCTCAAAGGTTCATCACGAAGTCTCTCAACTTGATGTCATCATGGAGTCTCTCAACATGACATCCACCATGGCTACTCCCATGTGTGGAAAGAAACACACGTACAAGTGTCCATCACGGAGTCTCTCAACATGACGTCCACCATGGCTACTCCCATGTGTGGAAAAACACAAGTACAAAGGATTCATCACGGAGTCTCTCAACGTGATGTCATCATGGAGTCTCTCAACATGACGTCTCATCTCAGTCTCAAAGATGAAGGGCTCGCACCTCATATTTCTTCGTCTTAGAGAAATATACACTACAAGGGCTTTCACCTCATATTTCTCCGTCTCAGAGAAATATACACTACAAGGGCTTTCACCTCATACTTCTCCGTCACAGAGAAATATACACTACAAGGGCTTTCACCTCATACTTCTCTGTCACAAATAAATATACACTACAAGGGCTTTCACCTCATACTTCTCTGTCACAGAGAAATATACACTACAAGGGCTTTCACCTCATACTTCTTCATCACAGAAAAATATACACTACAAGGGCTTTCACCTCATACTTTTCCGTCACAGAGAAATATACATTACAAGGGATCTTCATGATGATGTGACTCCTAAAGCTCCAAGTTCTTGCATCAACCTCCTGACCTCCTCGTCCAAGGTTGCCTCTATTGGTTTGTCAGACTCCCTCTAAATGTTAATTCCTCCTCTTCGAAGAAACTGATTGCAATAACAGTCTGAATAGGTTCTTCCTCTTCGAGAGATGTCTCCATTTATGTGCCACCAACTCAGTCCCAAGGCAACAAGTTGTGTCTCCATTCTTCAGCCTACGTGACTTCCTCACAAGATGCATCAAGCTCTTCCTCCCTTGAATGCAATCTCTCATCATCCTTTTGCTCCTTGGTGCGTCTTAGAAGCAATTTTAGAGAGTTTAATAATAGTTCATAGAACTAAACTATCCTGAAGAAAAATACCAATGCTAGAAGCATACATGATTCACTATTCCAATGCATGAATTAATAAGTACATAAAAGATTCATGAACATTATTCAAGGGTATGAAATACTTATCTCTTTACTGATTTTGTTGCAGCCATTTTACTCTTCCTGACAACCATCATCTTCGCCCGATGATGTACTGCTGAGGATAAAATACTTCTATTGTAAACTATTATCAGACCACTTCAAATCTGCTTAACCATAAACAAAAACATCACACCCGCTTCCTTAAACGACATCAGCACCCACAAAGAAAGACACATCTCCATACTCTCTCATTCAAACACTTTTCTTTACTCAACACACAGGCACAAAATATCTCTCAAGGCTAAAACATTAAAAAAGCCCGTTCTCAGAGTATGTAGACAATGTAACATCTACACTACTTACAATATAGTCCATCTACCCAGGATAAAGAGATAGTGATAGCAATAACATACACATCGTCTCCCTTATGTTTGCACGCAACAAGAATAATCACATCCTTACAAGTCTTCAATGCGCTACATCGAATTGCTTTGCACCCACACACAATATCCTTCCTCACTGCCTTAGCCAGAGATAAATGGAAGCAAGCAATTGAATGCTCATGACTTCCACCATTGATCATGGCACTTCACAAAGAACTATTAATATTTCAATTTCAAAAATGATGCTCGAAGAGTTGTCTTGACTGCTCACCCAAATCTGATCAAATTCTTTCTTAAACCCGCTCTGATACATTGTTAGTTTTAGGATCAGATTTGCAATAAGCAAAAATACAACAACACATGAACAATAAACACAACAATTTTACCCTAGGAAAACCCTCCTACTCGAGGGAGAAAAACCCAGCAAAAATATATCTCTTATATATTTAATAAATAATAGCAGAAATCTGCTTTACAATCAGACCCTTCTCAAGGGCGAATTGATACAATGAATTAACAGCACCTATACTTTGATGCAAAGATAAATATGTTTCTTCCTGAAATCGATCTGCTGCTCCTTCTTGAAAGAATGTGAAAATGACAATGACTTAATTGATAATCAAATGGATGAACATCTCCTTCTATATATACAATGCAAGGACACTCTTCATAAGCAAGGCGACTCTTCACTTAGTTGGCCACTGTAAAGAACCGGACCAATTTTTTTTTCCAATTTTTCAATAACAAATACAATGCAACACGCACCCGTTAAGGTTAGCTCCAAAACCAAAATGATGAGGAAAATAACCCTAACCAAGAATGTGCCTAGAAGAGGCGAGCATATGGTCAGAGGATCTTGTGCATGCAATACTGGAAGTAAACAATGCTGAAAGAACTCAACACTAAGAATGTGCTTCCAAACCCAAGGTGGGCAAGGAGCTACCATATGGCGGAGGAACTGAAAGAGATGATGCAATGCTGAAAGGAAAACTCAACACCAAGAACGTGCACTCCAAACCCGAGGTGGGTAAGGCGCTACCATTTGGCGGAGGTTCTATTGTAAATGATGCAATGCTGAAAGTAACTCAAACACCAAGAATGTGCACTCAAACCCAGAATGGATGAGGCGCTAACATATGGTGCTGAGGGTCTAATGCAATACAATGGGACTGAACAGTGGCCAGTCTTTTTCACACTGAGTGGGAAATTACAAAGCTTAGCAAGTAAATAAGATAGCTGACAGTACTACTGTTCAACTTTACAATGATATAGAAATGCCTGCCAAGATCAATAAATTAGAAGAATCAATGCTGCAACAATGTATAATGTCTCTTCAATGATCACAATGACTTTCAACCCAAACCCAACTCAAATGACAAACTTTATGCAAGCTGATATGACTGAACATAGACTGAAAATGCATAACCAGCAACTTCGTAACTCACTAAAATGCTCTCATAACTCAACCTAGACTTATCCAAATGACATGAAATCTGATGCAAAAGAACACTATGAAGATGGCGACCAGATTCTAATCAAGAAATGACTCTAAAAACTTGTAATTTTATTTTCTAAACATTTGCCAGGCAAAACATAATGGTACGGCCCCAAGAAATGTTCTACCAACAAGATAAAATCCAAGACACCTCTAAAAATTCTGAAAACTTGCAAGGAGGGGTGCCCAAGGCTGCAAAGCAAATTTGTCAAGTACCTAGAACCAAACAAAAATCATACTATGAGATATGAATAAAAATCTATTTCAGCAAAACCCTAATCAGCAAATGCAAAACTCACAAATCTCTAAAAATATTCAACCTTGATGCTCTGTCTGCTAGTCTAGATGAGAAGCAGTCTCTGGAAACTTAGCTAGGTGCTATCTTTCAAGCACGAAACCAAGAGAAGGAACTAGGAGGTATGCATCCCTCGAAGTAAGCTCTGAAAGCATTTCAGCAGCATAACAATATGATAAGCAACAATAGATAGTCCAAATGAAGGCCAAGTCTCTTATTTATAACTTTCTTCCTCAATTAGGGCTCCCAATTGAAATTCACATTCAAGTCCAAATTCACCTTTCAATCTTAATTTGCATTTCATTTATTCCCTCTTCTCCAAGTCTTCCAAATATAAGAGGGAGATAATACTTTATTAAAATGCAAAATATCTCATAAAGTAGACTTCCAAATATTTAAGTGAAATGACTTTATAACTTGCAAATATTTTCTTCTTGTCCCTTTTACTTTAGCCAAATATTCCACTTCATTAAAATATTACTTGCAACTTAAATATTCCCTTTATAAAGTCGTCCCTTTTAGCCTAGGAGATAATTTCACTTAAAATAATATTCTCATCAAATATCCAACTTGCCCAAAATAATCACCTCAATTGTTGAAGACCAAACCGAATAAACTGACCTGCCAAAAATAACTCCAAGAATGTTGGAATGACCAACTGCTCAAACTGATCTGCCAGAAATAGCCGCTGCACTGAACTACTGAACTGTTGCTAAAAATAGCACTGCCAAAAATAGAACTTACTAAAAATAGCATATTGCTAAAAATAGTAAGTTGTTCCAAACTCATTTTCTCCACATTTTGAGCAGTCGTCACAACTTACTAAAAATAGTAAGTCTGAGAAAAGTTATTTGATTCAGTTGCATGTCACACCATCGCGAAGCTCTCTGAAAACCCAGAAGGAATCCAGAATCCAAACTGGAAAACTCCAGCATGCAAGTCTCCAAAAAGCAGCTGAAAACGCAAGTCAATATCCTGTCATGCATGTTACCTCATTGCGAAGCTCTCCAAAAACCCAGAAAGCTCCACCAGACATGCATTAGAAACTCCAACATGCAAGACCTCAAAAACACCTCCGAAGTGGAAACCCTAATTTCAGCGTCCAACTAGCCTACAGGTCTCCGGAATAGGCCAATGGTCAACAAAACTGATTACTGCCGAGAAGGGGACATTACAGCCACTTAAAGAAAATAAAATATTAATTATAATAAGGCCGACTTGCCTTAACAATTATTTATTATATTAACTTAGGAGAAAATATCTCCCTAAGCTACAAACACTAGCATATCATACCATCAAATGATAAAGGGAACACACTCAAGACAACTACAAGTCTAATTTCCAACCTTGATGCTACTGTCACCACCACTATCAACCAACACATCGCTTCATTTACACTCATACAAATGTTGTTACAGGTGTTTACAGTCCTTGTATGGCTGTTCTCAGCCTCTACATTGCTCAGATTTTTTATTTTTTTAAGGAGGTTTCAGTTTTGCAACTATTGTACCAATTGTCACACTGCTAGCTTTGAAAATATCAGACCTGAAACTGCTGTTTTCAGTCATGAACAGCTGCAAGTGTACTCATTTTAAGGGAGTTTCATCACTTGGGGATGTTGGTAGAAGGTTCAGCTGAAGGGAACAATCATTTGAGCCACCATAGTATTGATTTGAGAAAAAATTCCAGTTAGTTTATGGATATTGTAACTAGTTTCTAGCCTATATACAATCTAATCCACCAAAAATTTTGAAGAGTACAACCTACAACATCATTGAAGGAC
>VDFB02386148.1:0-46392 GCA_007258455.2 Sequoia sempervirens | reverse complement strand
CATGCAAGGGAATGTGGCAGTGTTTTTGATTCCAGAGTTTTCTCAAAATGGTACTTCCTGGTGATGTCAGGGAATGGGAAGATGAACTTGTTCCTGTTCTGCAACCTGATTTGAGTTGGCTAGAGGAAGAGCAATTCGACATCATCTCTCAGTTGCGTTCACTGGCCTAGAAGGAGAAAACCAGCTATGTCGAGTACAACAGGGCAATCCTTTTTTTGGAAGAAGAAGAAGACGCTGAATTTCACAATTTAGTTAGGGAAATGCAATTAGAGTTGTATTTTGGCACCTCTAGCAGTTTAGCGACATACATGGAATCTTTTTGCGATAGAGAATAATAATGTCTTTTCAAAAACCGGTTGTCATCGGTCATTTTCAAGACCGTTAATTTTGTAATGTAACAGTTTTGGGGTGCATGTATATATAGGCCTCCAAGTTAATAGTGGAGGCATCTTGTAGCTATTCCCAGAAATAGGGGAAGTAGGGGTAGTCTTGAGTTTTTCTTTCAATACAGTTGATTGTACATGGTGTTGGGTCTTTGTGCTCACAATTTTGATATTGGAGAAATAAAGAAAGTGTTTTTTAGATCTTTGCATTTGCAAATGTTTCTTTTGATTGTCAATAGACTTTGTACTTTTGCAATTTCTTTCCAATATTAATTCTATTATATCAAACTGTATGTACAATTATTTCTGGAACTTTGAATGCAAAATAATTCATCTATTAAAGGGGGAAATTAACTGCTCATTCTTTTCTTGTTTCTCATTGTGGGTGTGGAATAAACGAGCTTTGTATCATTTTTTTGTATTCACTTCTTTTTTAATCAATTCATCGCATTTACTTTCATTGTTATGGGTAAATGTTAGTGTTCCTTTCTTGCTTTCTAGTTAAAAGCATACCCCAATATTTCCATTCATTGCATATCTTAAAAGGGAGGTATACCTCTAAAATTTAGAGGAAAGTTGTTGATCTAATGGAAAATTCTCCAATTTTTGGTACTATTTGTTCTTCTTTCTAGGAATCTTGAGTCATTTTCTATATTTATTTTTGAAGGACAAATCTGTTTACCAACATATTCCTTTGTGCTTATGTCGATTTGACATAAGATCTTGGATCCTGGGGGATTGACCACCTCCTTTGATCTTTGTTATCCTAGACCATCCACATCAGTACACTTGGACCCCTCTTAATTGTCTACTTTAGTGTGAGTTTAAAGCAAATTCCTCCTCTCACTAAAGTGAGGACTAAATGTAGTGTCAAAAAATGTCATCATTTACATTTTCACACTTAATTTGGGAGTGGTTAACATTAAAATGGACCTAATAACACCTTGATCTAATGTTGTAATGTTTTTTCCACATTCTCATTGGATTTAGGGCCCTTTTAAGCTAAATTGATCTAACTTTGCGTTAATTTAATGTTGTAAAGTGTACCTTCATATTAAGTTTTGGGCCCTTATAAACTAAATGAAAATTTATTTATGGTGTTGTAAAGTGTATCCTAACACTTTCACACTAATGTAGGGTTTTATTAAATAATTGTGCTTCTTTATGCCTTATTTGGCCTTATTTTGCATCCACAAGCCTTAATTAATGCATCTTTCTAAGGATAATCTCGACATAAACCAACAAACAATCATAATTCAGGTGTTTTTAGGTTGTGTGGCCCAGATTTAGTGATCTAGAACTAATACACCACCTTGGGCGTATGAGTCCCACCTAGGTTTTTGGGACCTGATCCTGATTTTACATCATTCTAAACATTTTTGAAAAATGTGTCCCATAGTTAATCCTAATGGTACTCATATGCAACTTGTGGTGTATGAGTCCCATGTAGCCCAAAATCAAATGTAATTCAAATTCTTGCTAGGATTTTGTCCTCCTAGATTTAATGTCAGCTTGTAGTGTTGTAATATCGAGAAATTTAGCATAAATAAGTATAAATATAAGGTTATTTCACTCATTTTCACCTAAGAATTTCAAGAGAGTATGCCTTGTAGCAAACTTGAGTTTACAAGAGCCTTCAATAGTTTACAAGACTTCACAAGAGTATCCAATAACATCTTTAAAGCATTCAAGGGAAAAATTCTTCATCAATTGTTGCAGCAATTCAAGATCCATCATCATGTCGAGGTTATCAAGCATCAAGCATGATGTTGAGCTAGTGTTGTGATGTTGCATTCAAGATCCAAGGTTAAGCATTTTCTACACTTGTTTCAAGATCTAGATCTACATCCTTCATGGCCATTTCATGTTAGATTGTTGATTTCCAAGAGATCATTCATGGTATCATTCTACATGTTTCATGTCCTCATTTCATTATCTCATCATTTGGTTTAATTACCTAAAAGTGGTTTGACTAAGGAAAACCCCTATTCTCTAACAGTCAACATTTTTCTCTCTCTCTACATGTGTGATTGTAGATCTAGGTGTCTTGGAGCTTGAAGGATCTTTGAATACTAAGTTACAAGATTGAAGAAATTTTTCCTAGTTGTTTCCTTGTTTGTAAGATCATGAAAGGTCTCCTACAGGTTGCAAATCAAGGTTTCGAATCCAAAAAAAAAGTGTGAAAGGAAGAGCAGATATAGGAGAGCAAAATCAAGCCTTAATCCTTCAAAAAAGTTGAGTGGGACTGATCTGCCACTTGTGACATATGAGTCCCAATATAGGGATTTTTCTAGATTTTATTTGTTTCAGATCATACATGTTAGATTCTAGTTTTGGCACAAAAACCCTAGTCTGGGACTAAATCACCTAGACTAGCATATGAGTCCTAGTGGGCATCAAACAACAATTTTTTAGGGTTTTGAAGCTTGTTTTGACCTCATCACTCTTCCAGGTGCACCTCTATTCATTTCCAGTTTGATATCTTGATTTTCAATTTTATTTCCTAGGTCATTTGGTTATGTTTTGTATGGTACTTTGCATCTTGCATTCATTTTTTGTCTTTCCAAGCCCTTGCTTGGTGGTGAACCCTCTTATTGTCTCTAACCAAAACCCTAGGATACCATATTGCAATATCTCTTTCCCCCTTTCTATCTTTAGATTGAGATCTATAAGGTTTCCTTGAGTGTAACAAGTGTGAAATAGGAACCCTACCTTTGTACTCCATTCCTCAAAGGTGGGGTGTACTATTTATGTTGCTACAATACATAATGTGGTTTTCATTTTTTCATGCTCCTCCCTTTGTATAGAGTTTAGCAAAAGAGTCTCCTCTATAATAATTTTCACATGACTCGTGGGATCCATAAGGACTCCTACCATAATTTTTCCATTGACGCAGGTAGAAATATATAGATGAGAGGGCTTCTTATTCATGGGTAGCTCCTATGATGTAAAATTTATATCTGGTGAACTAGTTGTAGGTTGAGGGGGAGGAATATGAGTAAACAAAACCATATTTACATGCTCTGAGGCCTCAAGGGAAGCACCAAAGGGTCAATGATCAAATTTGCAGAGTGAGATGGAAATGGGTCCATATAAATCTACAATTCACTATTTACCTAAGCTATAGACTTGTTCATATTTTTCTTTTTACCATCAAGGTGAATAGTACTGTTGTCGATGCGATCCTATATCTTGTGATGTAGTTGCATAAAATGTTTGGTATCATTCCCATGGATGCGATGGTATTGGAAGAATGCATTTCCACCGTACTAGTTGAGGTAAGGTTCTCTAAGAGGTCGAGGATCTTCTAGAGTTATAACTTTATCCTTTAACAATTTCTTCAAAATAGCAGAATAAGATTCAGACAACTTTGTGAACTGTCTATTTCACTTGAGGCCTTTGTCACTAGATGTGGCGACTACATTCAAAAAAGATTTTCCTTTTCTTGAAATTGACACAATAGACCTTCCCTTTGGACGGGAGCATGAGAAAGATCCCTTGAATTGAGCGATTGTCTGTTGATATTCCTGCAATGTTGCACATAGATGTGCAAAAGAAGGATACTTCATTAAGGTGAACTTCTCCTACTGTATATGCATAAAATTGGTCATGTCTAATTAATCCTGGCACTTAATTAAATATTTATTATTTAATTAATCTCTCTAAAAGTCCTCTACATATGATTAAATTTAATTATATTGTTCATTCATTTTATTCTTCCGCCATAATTAAATAAATCAACTTTATTTAATTATTTCACATTCATATGTCTACTTGATTAATTAAATAAATACCCTTTATTTATTTTAATTAATTATCACCTTTTGAATTTAATTAAGTCTTGTGATTAAATTAAATTTAAATATTTCCTTTCTCCTATTCAAATCTTTCTTCTAATTAATTAAATATTTTATTTAATAAATTTCATTTACTTGTCATTTCCTAAAATTAATTAAATATCTTTATTTAATTAAATATCCTTCATATCTTTTCAAATCATAATTAAATATTTTATTTAATTATGAAATCTTTTATTATTATCCAAATCTTAATTGAATATTTTATTTAATTAATAAAAATCTCCATGTCACCCATAAATAAATAATTGAATTTATAATTCATTATTTATTTTCAAAATCTTTCCAAAATCTCACAAAAATATGATTTTTACAACTCATCTTTATCATCTCATCTTATCTCTTCCACGAAAAAGGAAAGAAATCTTGCTTTCTGGTTTTCTTCTATTTTTCTCTCCAGTCTTATCCATCTTTGACCGTTCAATCTGCCAGGAATTTTCACAGCCGTTGATCGCATCAGCCAATCAGAATCTTTCTAAAACTCTATAAATATCACTACGAATCCAAGCATTGGTTACACACGACACATACATTGACATACACACACACATTAGTGATTATTTGTATTCTAGCATTCTAGCATTTTAGCATTGTCATTATCATCTTTAGTTTTCATAATTTCATAATCTTTCATTCTAGCAATCATGTCTAGTTTAAGCATGCATTCATCTTCAAATCTCATTCTCTAGGAAGACCATTTGTTGAGCCTAGCACACAATCTGAGAGCAAGCTGGAATAAAAAAAAACATTGGAGATAGAGGACAATAGGATGACATAAAAAACAAAGGACTGAGTTTGCATTTCTTTTCATTTGATTTTATGTTTTGATATAATGTCTTATTGGTGTGTTTTGATTTATTGTTTTTATATTTATTAATACACTTAAAAATTAACCACACATTTTTTACGCCCACCATGGGGTCTGTGCCTTGTTTTTGACATCTACTTGTAGGTTTTTTGACAGGATTTCGCGTTTTGGAATTCGGCTTTCCGACAAAAATTCTCGTTTTAGCGCATATGTGGCTTTCTTTAGCGCATCTAGGACTTCTAACAACACTTTTGCAGGTCTTTTGGTGCATCCAGGAACTATTTCGGCGCATCTAGGGAACATAACAGGGCTTCTAGGGAACAAAATGATGCATACACTCGGTTTACTTCATTAAAATTTTGTAAGAAGAATTTTTTTTGCATTTCTTTTAGTGCATTTAAGGTTTTCTAAAGCACATTACTTGTCTATTTTAGCACATTGACTGTTTGTTTTAGCACTTTTGTATGATCTTTTAGCGCTTACAGGTTGTAACTAAGCAAAGCTCTGAGTCTGACACCTTCCGCAGATAGAACTTTTTTTTGGCAGAAAAAGAACCAATCTAGGATAGTCACATCTGCTTTTAAAAAGAAGCAACGCTAGGGTAAACATGGATTAAAATGAAGCAATCTAGGGTAGTCACTACACATTGATTTTGTAGTTAAAATGAATCCCATGCTTGTTGTGAAGCAACATCTTCACATAGATTAAATCATTGTCATTTGGGCTCTAAAAAGAACACTGTTTACTTTGTCTGTGGAAATAGGTCTATGCTCTCCCCTTAACTGGGTGATCAGAATACAAGACTTGCCTTTTCAATTTCTGCAATTTTAATGCTTTATTACATCCTGTAGAGGGTTTTCTCTTGTGGGAAAAAGTACTCACCCAAGAGGAATGACCCAAGTGGGTTCAAGCCAAAGCCAGGCTATTCCACCCCAATATAAAATTTAAAGCAAATCTGGGGAGACTCACTTTTTTTGATAGTGTGCAAGATAACCATCCCCAAAGCATTTGTTCTAAAGGTTGGGAGGTCTCCTGAGGGAGTTTATTATTGCTGCACCGAACAAAAACCCTTACTACGAACCTAGTGTAGTAGCCAATCATGTCATTTTTTGAATATCCTAATAATCATAGTGCAAGGGGAGAGAAGAATCTTCCCCCAAGACACCCACCATATAATTTCCAAGGATCATTTTATCAGGGGATCCCGTATCCACTTCCGTCACTCTAAGTACATGCCTAGAAAATACAAAAACATGGGTGCCCCTTCGAGGGTGGCATGGTTGTGTGAGTCGACGTAGTTCTAAGATTTGGGTTGTGGTTATTATGATGACCTACTTGAGTACTAAGAGTGAGTCTGTCTGAATTGTCTGTTATGTGTGAAACCTGTGAAAACACTTTTTGAAAAACTTTTTTGAACATACACTTGATGTTTAGTCTAGGGCTTTAAAACAATTCTTTTAAGAATGTTTGTTGTGTTTTCAATCACATTAATTCAGATAGAAGATCATCCAAGATGAACATGCAAAAATTCATCTAAAATTGTTCAAAATTGTTCAAAAAATTACTCTAGAAAATTGTTTTAGTGCAGATAGGGTATATCTTAGTGCATATACGGTTTGTTCTAGCACATCCGCTTGTTAGTTCAACGTATTTAGAGCCTATTTCAGCACATAGGTTGAATATTCTGTAAACATTTTTTGGTCACTGTCAAAGAATTTTTATGTAGCGCATATAGGACACAGAGTAGCACATCTGAGGTCTGTTGTAGTGCATTTGATTGTTTCTCAGGCGCATATGCCTATTTCTACAGTGCATACAGGGTACAAATTAGTGCATCTATCACTTTTCCAGAATTGTTACTTTTGACATATCTGAGTTTGTAACATCCTTGGTCCAGTAGCATTTTGACATTTCTCTCATGCTTAGAGAGTGGAAATCAACCAAATTTGTTAGGAAGTCGATTACCAATAGGATCAAGAAACCCAAGAAACATCTAGGTTACAAGAAAACCTTACAATGAAGGAAGTTTTTGTATAAAAGTCAAAGCGTTTTGCTCCATTATCATAAGTTTCTCCATAGGTACCAAGATTTTGCTAGGGGATTTATCGACGAGTACGTTGTAGAGCCTTTATATTCATGAGCCTATTTCCAGAGAAGAGCTCTATCACAATGACACAATCACAATCAACCTATCAAATTCGATTATCTACCACAACCTTCCATTGAGTATCCAACACATCCCAGTCAAATCCTTCAATGAATTTAATTAGGCTATCATTCTTCAAAAACAAAGATCAAATCTTAAAAGTGCACCTTTCAATCAAATTTCTAATTGGTGATTCAACTTCCCCAATAGGATTTTGATATCCTTTATCATTGGAAGCCATAATATTGAGCAATGAAATCAGTAATCTTCTCATGCTCTCCCTGCTTACATTGAACGAGGTTTGAAAAATCCATCTTCGACCTGATGTTAGCCTGGAACAAGCTAATCGAATGATAATATGGAGTTGTTAGGCAAGGAAAAGTACCACTCTAGTGTTGTTTCCTTGAGGGATCAAGGAAATAATTTGGCCATCAAGGCATCATAGTGAAATAAGCCTGTACACATTGTGTTGAAGGTTGATACATGTGTTTGCAAGTCTCCTTTACCATTGTACTTCTCAAATTTAGAAATCTCCATCCCTTGGGGAATGGGAGTATTTAGAATTACCACCGACAAAGGACTATTTCAAAAGAAAGGTTGGAAAATGGACTAGGTAGAGGCTTGGGACAGAATCACTAACTGATTCTACATCTGACCCATATTTTGTAGCAAAGCATTCAGAACAGGGTCAGATGAAGAAATAGGACCAGTGGAGCCACCGCCAGAACCACCACTGAAGCCATTTCCATGACCATCAGATATACCAGACCCACCTGGCCCCATTTCGCTAGAGATCCCACCATAAAAACCAACATTTCCCCCAAGAAGGACATTGAATCCCAAGGGTATTCAGCTTGGTTTGACGATAGGGGGCAGTTTAGGGGCGGATACATTGACAGAAGGGATTATCTCAACCATGCATATCGATGTTGGGGGCATCAAGGCACTAATCTATCTCTCATAGGAATCAAGTACAACTCCTTGGGTAACACCTAACCTAATATTGTATTAGGGGACATATGCTTCCATTAAGTCGGTAAGGCCACAAAGAAACTCTATGATTGTTTGATCGTTCTCTAGCATATATCTTATTTCATTAACACTAGTGGCTCTAGTCATGCTTCTATCCTTCCCCAAATGATTCCCAAGATCTAAAATCCTCCTATCCAAAGTAAGGAGGTGCTTTGCAGGAATAGTGAGAGTCTCGTCCTCATTCATAGGTGGGGTTGTAGGGGAAACAGGAGTAGGAACGTGAGTGGTTTCATCAAAGAAACTTGTCTCAGCCCTCAACACCATTTCCTGAGAAGTGTAACTAGTAGTGACCTTTGAGAAATCTATTTCTAAGTGTCGTTGTCACACGCCCCTTCTAAAAATGTATCTAGAAGTTGTAGATTGAGTTGTGAAGCTAAAAAAGTGTCACAACACACAAGCCCATAACCTTTGCAAGACACGAGAGAAGGAATACCAACACAAATAAATAGATATTACGAGGTTCATTTCAGGTTCACTAAAATGTAGAGGAGGAGGAACAACTACTCAAGACCCAAGGTCATGGGAGGGTCTAGAACAATAGGTTGCCCTAATCTACCTCAAGCTAATGAAATATTTCAAGAGAGTTTAACATTTAGAGGCTGAAAGGAAGAACAAGCAAGTTGTTGCTATCCTTTTACAATCCCAAATGTTTTAGGAGATCAGGTGAGAAAGTTTCCAGAGTTCAGACTATGACTTAGGTAGCTCAATTCCAGAGGACTACGACATGGGACATGGACAACAAAGTAGCACGTTGGAATCTCAGTGTGCTGCTGACATCCATACAGAAAGAAAGCATAAATTATAGTTAACAACTAAGGAAAAACCTACTAACAACTGAATAATGGGAAAATGGGTGCTTTACAACCTAGGTCATAGAACACCACTTTTCTCCAATTATCATTCAAGGATGTCCTAGGAATCCAAATTGGATTGACTATCAACCTTAAAGTTGAGTCAATTCTCAACAAGGAAGACCTAGGAAGGGGTTATTTAAGCTTTGAGGGGTTCACCACCAAGCTAAACCTTGGAAAAGACAAGTAAGCATTCAACTCACAAAACCTAATAACGCAAGCTAAATGATGGATGCAAATGATGAAATTATGCAACAACAAGTTAGGATATGTGTACCCGAAAAGTCTAGAAATATGATGAGGATTTCAGAAATGCAAAAATGTTGTCAAAATGTGCTATGGAGGACTAAGACACCCTTACTATTGACTTAGTCTCCTTGCTATTTTTTGGGGCAGATGCAGAATCTTCAGATACTAGAATAGGATCTAAAAGAATCTTAGAAAAATACCTTCAGGAGGACTAATACACCCTAGGTGGTGACTTAGTCCCATCTGGAATTTTTGAAATTGCCAAATGTGGTCCTTAGGCTCAATGTTTGCACTTCCTTCTTTTCAGATCTCATGTCTTGAAAATTTTGGATTTGGACTATAGGTGAGTTTTTGTAAAGATGACAACTTTGTGATGCAACTTTTCAACTTTGCAACTTTGTACTTCAAATGATCTTCAAGTCTTCAACCTAAATCTACAATCACAAACATGCAAGAGAGGAAAGACTTGATTATTAGTAAATGGGGGTTTTCCTTGGTCAAACCCCTTGTTGCTAATTAAACCTTGAAATGAAATGAAATAAAGGAGGGAAATGATGAATGAACAAGAGGCTATGTTGTAACACACCAAACCCTTGTTATGAAATATGCAAACTTGTGTGAAGTGGCTAGTTTGGATATGGATCTTGAATCAAAGGAATGCTTGATAGATATAGACTTGAATTTCTTGCTTGAATCAAAACCCTACATCACAAATGTTAGCTCAAAAACACACATAATGCAAGAAGACCTTTGATATGATGCTTGAATCTTGATGATCACTCTAAATGCTTGATGAATTGCTCTTGAATGCAAGAATAATTGAATTCTTGGATGCTTAGAATGCTAAGATTGCTTAGATTGTTTAGATTTCTTAGATTGCTTAGATATGAAAATGAGAGGAAGGAAGCTTGTATTTATACTTATCCATACTTAATATCCCAAAATTACACCACAAAAAGCCAACATATGAATTCATTAATTAAAGGAGGCTACATCCTATCAATATTTGAAATTGAATCCCAAAAATAACCTAAGGGGGACTAAGACACCCTAGGTGACATCTTAGTCCTGAGGTATGAAACTTAGGGCACAAACTCCAAAAAGGAGCCCATTTAAGGTGCACTTGAAATCAGGGTCCCAATACCTTTGGCGGACAAAGATTCCCTAGGTGGTGTCTTAGTGCCAACCCAAAAATTAGACGCATAGCCAGAATCATTAAATTATCATTTCCCCTGTAGACACTGAAAAATGTCCCGAGTCTGTGAGCATCATTTTTTTTGGTCGTCGTGCTTCGATAATTGAATAATTTTAATTATTTGATTATTCTTAATCATATTCCTCTATTAATTAGATATTTTTTAATTATTTAATTAATTCACTTTCTAATCTCTATTCTAATCTGATCAATTAAATAAATTGTGTCACTAATTCCCCCTCTTCTTCAATAATTAACTAAATTATTATTTATTTTAATTATTTCTTTATCACTTTTCGTCCATGGCTAAGTAATTTTCATTAATCATTTATCTATTCATGGTCATTTTCCCCATTAAATAATTATCTAAGTTAATTATTTAATGTCCCTTTTTCCATTTTCCTCTCATTTAATTAAATTGGTGGAATAATCATTTTAATTAAATGCTCATTTTTTAATTTTCTCAAATAAATAATTCAAGTGAATTATTTATCCTCCACTTGTCCATTTCCTCCATTTTCCCTTTTTTTCAAATAAATAATTTGAATAAATTATTTATGCCTCTTTCGGTCAAAGATGCCTTGTTCGTTAATTTCTATCATAGCCATTTTTGTCATAGCTATCGAGCATCATAGCCCTCCCATGAATGGCATATTCTGGTTGTACCAATTCTTGTTTGTTGATCTTAGCATATTTCTAGAAGTCTAATCTTGACCGTTTGTTTTGTAACCTCCCTCTCATCCATCCTCGTTCGTCAATCTTGGAATCTTTCTAGAAGATCAATCTTCGCCATCTGTTTGAATGGTTGTCTATAAAAGCAGCCTTCCTCTCCCATTTTTTCTCTAACAACCATTATCTCCAACTTTCTTTCTTACTATTTGCAGGCATTTGTGCAACTTCAACAAAAAAATTGAGGGCAATATTGGCAAAAGGAGAAATAGGAGAGACAAGGGAAGTGAAGCAACTACAATGGGGAGTGTTTTAATTTGAAATCATTGCATTTTTATTGCTCACTATTTTTTTTCTCTTGTTTGGATGTGGTTTGTAGCTTAGAAGTGTTGCTTGTCACTTTATCTAGGCTAGGATTGCTTTTAACCAATCTTACATTGGTGAACCTGACATGAACACTAGCTTTTGCAAATTTTTGTACAGTTTTTGCTTGTTTTTGTAGATTTTAGGTATGGAATGACGCAATTGATTAACACAGTGACAAATTTTCTAGGAAATGACACATTTAATAGAAGTAACAACATATTTGACAAGAAATGGCACACTTGTTGAAGGCATGATAGGTAGGAAAATTTGAATTTGAAAGTGTGATGCAATCGCTCTGGAGTGACATGATGCAGGGATGCAATCGCTGCACGAAATGACTCATTTGTTTATCCGACATAAACTTTCAGTTTTCAATTTGTTTTTTATTTTTTGTTTTAATTTTCAAGTAGAGTAGGGGTTTTTTGGATTACAAGTTCTCTGTTTTAGCATGTGGCTTTGGAGTGGAGCTCGCAAAAACTGCTTCTTTTGAAGCAACAAAAAAATTTGAGCTCTTTCGTTTAGTTTTCTTTAAATTTTTAATTCAATTTAGTTTTTAATTTTTGAATTTTAGTTTAGTTTTTAACCTATTGTACTAACTAGGGTTTTTGCAGCTTTTTGTTGGTCCAAGACATCTTTGAGAAACTACTAATGAATCATTTTCATGTGTCCAAGGCCTTATTTTGAAACTACAAAATCTTGTTTGCTTTATATTAGATAACATTTCAATTGGTGCTTAAAAGAACAATTGTCTTCTTTCACGTAGATTTGACTAGGGGATTAATGAACCACTATTTTCATGCTTGAAAGATGGTAGGTATTATGCTCTCACCTTGTGCAAACTCGGTGATCAAAAAACCAAACCCATCTATTTATGTGTTTACCCATTAGAGGGGCTTCCACCTCACTTCGAAAGGTGGGAATGACCCAAGCGGTAATGGGCTAAAGCCAAGATCTTCCAAACCACTATATAAATTTATGATTGCAAGGAAAGTTTGCAATCAACGGGAAGCGGTACATGATAGATCTCCCCCAGTATCTTTATGATGCAAAAATCCCTTGTTCTAAGGTTTGGGAGACCTCTTGAGGGATTTTATCACAGTATTCCTTGAACCAAATGCCCTTACTAGATACCTCTTATTTTAGAAGCCAAAATCCCTCTATTTGCTGGTGCAAGAGGTTGGACCTCTGAAGTCATCCCACATTTTTCATGATTCAATGTAGAGATGACAAGTTTCTTGAGATCCTTATGGTCTTAGGGAATTCAAAACTTAGTATACCCGAGAAGTGAGTTTTGTGGAGGGGAGCCAGTGCTACCAAGTTCCTAGGTCATCTACTTTGAATAAGCGCAGGTGGAGAAATCCAAGTGGGAACCCAACAAATATTGTCCTTGCCAACCATAGGATTCATGCTTGTTATTTTAAAATCAAACATTTTCACATCAAACCAGACCTAAAACAAGTGCTTGATACTGTATTATGTGTTTTCCAATCACATTTCTTCAAAAATAGTCAAAATTCCATCAAAAACTAGTCCTAAAATGTCAAAATTGCCAAGACAACATTCTAGAAAACCGCAATTATTAGACATAGAGCTGCATTTGATACTGTGGACCACAACTGAGAATTGGATAACCAGAATTATTTGCTTGAATAGCATTTTTTGAAACCAAAGCCACATTTGATAATCTGAACCACAACTGTGCGACACATTTGAAGAAAACAAAGCCGCAATTGTCTGCTACACATAAATTTTCAAAAAATCGCATTTTTTGAAACCAAAGCCACATTTGATAATCTGAACCACAACTGTGCGACACATTTGATGAAAACAAAGCCGCAATTGTCTGCTACACATAAATTTTCAAAAAATCGCATTTTTTGAAACCAAAGCCACATTTGATAATCTGAACCACAACTGTGCGACACATTTGAAGAAAACAAAGCCGCAATTGTCTGCTACACATAAATTTTCAAAAATTCGTGTCCAAAATCTGATCAAATCATTTCCACAGTGACCTTTGACTCATAAACTAGAGACTTGCAAGATTCACTAGCTCATTCTAATATCATCATTTAGGAAAATATTGCATTATAGGCTATCTTCCTTCATCCTTTGCATTGCATAAATTAAACTATGATCCTTAGGTTGCATTTAGGCCTTCAAATTTTGAACATAGGAAGACCTTTGAGCTTTTGGAAAATCCTAGGTTTCATATTTTATTTGTCATTGACCATTATCCTCCACTTCGTCAATCCTTGTCATTGTCACCTTATCAAGTTTGAGTCTTAAGCTTGTGTCCTAGCCTTGACTCTACTTTGTCCAAATTATCCTTCTATGGTCAATGACATTTGTAATTGTCACCTTGGGTTCACATTAGCTTGATTTCCATCACTTGTTTAGGGTTTTAGGATTCCTTTGCATCTTCAACCTAGATTACATTTTGCACCTTTATCCCAAAAATACAAAACAATAGCTCACTTTATCTTAGCGTTAGCATCATATTATTATCAATATCCTTTTGCATCCATTAATTTCATTATCTTTGCATCCTCATACTCCAAAAATACAAAAACATAGTGTATCTTCATCTTGACCCTAGTTACATTATTACCTTGATCTTCAATTAGCATCATTTAGTCACCTTATCATTCACCTTGATCATGAATCAATTTTTATCATCCTTTAGCGTTTATTATCCCCATCCTTTGGTCATTATCATCCTTGCATTCTCATATCCTAAAATATAAAAAATCCAAAAACATAGTTTAGTTCATCACCATCGTGCATTACCCTTCAACTTGAAAAAGTCTCACATGGTTGAAAAAAAATCAAAAGCCAAAAGAAAGGACATGGATTTCCTGAATGACCCATTTAATGACACTACCCTTGGAATAGATTTGAATCATTATACACCTCAAAGGAACCCACCATAAAAAGAACAAACCAACCCTTGGGAAGACCTAAGCCTAGAATAATTCAACAAGCAATTGACTCCTCAAGAAATTGAAAGAGCTTATGAAGAACCAAGAATTTTAAGCATGGTTGATCAAGTTGTTAGTGCTAATCCTAAAAAATTATTTTACGAACTAGATAAGAAGGGTGCCAAATTACCTCAAGGTTTTGATGTATCAGCCATTATAGAAGAGGAAACTGAAAATCCATTTGCACTTAGCATGCCCTCATCACAAAAAAAATGTCAACCACACCCCTTGGGACAACTACACACATGATTACCACTACCACACACATCCCAAGAATCCCAACAATTTAAACAAGGTAAGCCATACCACTACACAAGGACTAAGTTTTACACTTGGAAGTTCCACAAATGTCATGGGTAAAACCCTTACAAACCCCCTTTTTGAGAACACAAATCAAGGTTCCACATCACAAGGTCCTACACCTTTGAATAAAAATGCAAACCAAGGTTCTATGCCTACACCTCAAAACACAAATTAAGGATCCTTATTCCAATTCCAAAGCACACCTTCATCAAGTCAACATCCACCAAATAAGCCTAGAAAGGTGCACATCATCTCATGAAGGATCCAAAATCAAAACCATAATCAAGGGTCTATTCCATCACTCCAAAATACAAATAAAGGGTCTATTCCATCAATTCCAAAATACAAACCATGGGTCCCTTCCACCATTCCAAAACTCTGCTCAAGGACCTACACTTACATGTCAAAATACCAACCAAGGACCTATGCCTTCATTTCAAAATTTCAATCAAGGAACCATTCCTTCATTTAAAAATTCCAACCAAGGAAAAATTTCTTCACATAAAAACATCAATCAAGGGCCTACACCTTCATGTAAAAACATTAACCAAGGATCTACACCTCCACTTGCAAATCAAGGACTAAATTTTCAAAACCAAAGCATGAATCAAGGGTCTATACCTCAATTCCAAAACACCATACCTAGTGCGAACAAGACCTTTGGAACAAACCTAAACACCAATTTCATACCAAATCAAAGCAAAACACATCCATATGGAAACCAAGGTCCTATGTCACAAAGCATCAATCCCATTTCAAATCCAACATATGACCTTAACACCAACATCATGACACCAAACCAAAACAATGCAACACCATCCCTTGCAGAATTCTTGATACAACAAGTATAGACTCTCAACCAATGAATGACAAACAAGCAATCGGGAAACAACAAAAAGACCTATTCCATGGAGGAACTGTGCCCCTTTCCGTTTGATCAAAATCTATACATGCCACCCTTTCCCCCTCATTTCACAACACCACCTTTGCCTAAGTATAAGGGGATGGGGGATCCAATAAAACATATTCAAGAATTTAACACATCATGTATGGAAGTCCCATATGACCCTACCTATTTAATGAGACTATTCCCATGAAGCCTCATAGGATCAACCTTAGATTGTTTTGCACACCTTCCTCTAGGGATTAGAACATGGGGTGTGTATATGCATAAAATTGGTCATGTCTAATCCTGGCATTTAATTAAATATTTTATTATTTAATTAATTTCTCTAAAGTCCTCTACATATGATTAAATTTAATTAATTTAATTATATTGTTCATTCACTTTATTCTTCTGCCATGATTAAATAAATCAACTTTATTTAATTATTTCACATTCATATGTCTGCTTGATTAATTAAATAAATACTTTTTATTTATTATAATTAATTATCACTTTTTAAATTTAATTAAGTCTTTTGATTTAATTAAATTTAAATATTTCTTTTCACCTATTCAAATCTTTCTTATAATTAATTAAATATTTTATTTAATTAATTTCATTTACATTTCCTAAAAATTTAATTAAATATCCTTCATATCTTTTTAAATCATAATTAAATATTTTATTTAATTATGAAATCTTTTATTATTATCCAAATCTTAATTGAATATCTTATTTAATTAAGAAAAATCTTCCATGTCACCAATAAATGAATAATGAATTTGATAACTTCATTATTTATCTTCAAAATCTTTCCAAAATCTCATAAAAAGATGATTTTTACAATTCATCTTTATCATCTCATCCTATCTCTTCTATGAAAAAGGAAACAAATCCCACTTTTTGGTTTTCTCCTATTTTTCTCTCCAGTCTTATCCATCTTCGACTATTCAATCTACCAGGAATTTTCATAGCTGTTGATCACCTCATCCAATTAGAATCTTTTGAAAGTTTTATAAATACCCCTACGAACCCAAGCATTGGTTACAACACACGTACATTAGAGCTTACTTACATTCTAGCATTTTAGCATTATCATTATCATCTTTAGCTTTCGTAATTTCATAATCTTTCATTTTAATATTCATAGCATGTTAATCATATCTTAGCATAGCATGCATCCATCTTTAATCTCATTCTTTAGGAAGATCGTTTGTTGAGCCTAACCCAAGATCTAAGAGAAAGCTAGAATCGAAAAAAACATTGGAGATAAAGAACAATGGAACGTCTTTGAAGCATAAACGAAGTTTGCATTTCTTTTCTTTATTTTATGCTTTGATTTAAAGTTTCATTGGTGTGTTTGATTTATTGTTTTTACATTTGATACACCTAAAATCGATCACATAGCGTGAACTAGCCGACAAATTCCTCAATAGCTTTGCCTTCAACATTAAAAATGATGTCACCCTTGAAACATTGAGCACAACCAAACAAGAAGAAGTGGAATCACTCACCTTTGTTTACCAGAGATGGTGAGGTTTCGTTACACTAGTAGAATTTGGCAAATAAATGACTACGTGACTAAAAATTTTAGTCACATGACTAAAAATCTAAGTAATGTGACTAACACTAGTAGTATTTGGAAAATAAATGACTAATTTGGTCATTTATAAGTGACTAATTTGGTCATTGGGTAAAATCACAACTAAATGACTAAATAAATGACTAATATCAAACAAATAAAAATGACTAAATAAATGTGTTCATTATTAAAATCTTGGCCATAATTTTCATTTTAATAAACATACTCTAAAACTTTCGTGAAGACCTTATTTTCAATCATATCCTGCCAATTGAGACCTTTGTTACATAAACAACATCATTTGCTAAATGGCCTACCAATTGACCTCATGTACTACACATATGTCTGAAAAAATACACCAAAATTTTCTCTAATTGACCTTTCATACCTCTTCGGCGTACCTATTGCACACCAAGGTGAAATTGCTAGTAATAATTATATATATATGTGATATAAGAGGGATTCACTGCACACGAGTCTCTCCTTTTTTGAGAGATCACCAGGGAATGAGCTGCCCTTATACACCTTAGAGTAGTAAAATGATAAGGAATTAAGACCCAGTTAAACTTCAAGGAAGATAGTCAGAGGACTTGAGAGAGCCAGACCAGTAGTTTCTTGTCTCAAAAGAGAGAGCTCTCGGCCATAAGACATCAACGTAGTTCTTGGACGCCAGCACGACGCACTGTAGTTTGAAAGATGCACTGGCGTCCTGAGCGAACAAAGAACTAAAGAGCTCAATCGACAAAGATAAATCCTGCTAACAGACTCAGGGATGATTGATTCAAAACCACTAACTGACCAGAAAATCAAGTATTGAAGGAAATACTACGATGCTTGGGGAAAACTTACCCTTTCCACAAATGCTCGGGTCTTCACTCCAAATTTCTTTTCATAACCTACACACAAGAGATCAAGGAGAAAGTTTTTGGGTGGCTGTATAGGGGCCTACCTCAGTTAGACCCTGCTTTGGTGTTCCCACCTCCACGGATAGCCAAGTTGGAAAGGAAAGCAAAGCATGCAGTGAAAGCAATACCCACTCAGGAGTAGAAACTGCACCACTAAAGAGTAGACAAATTCTTGTAAAAGAAAAGTGAGAAGGGAGAGAGAGAATTACCCATGGGCCAAGGCCCTCTCTGGAGCACGTGGACACACCGCCAAGTGCTTGCTTGAGAGTTGTTGTTGCTGCTAGTGGGGGGCCTCAGTCCAGCATTGCTTCACCTATGAATGCACTGCTATCAAAGGAGAAGAATTCTCAAAGTTGTGGCTAAAGAAAAATTGAGAGCTAAAGTGATGTCTACTAGTCTTCCAATCTTCCAACCTCTAAATGAGAGGCAAAAAGAGGTTCTTATTCTTGCAAAGGCGGCAAAGAGTCGTTACTTTTGAAATGTAACCACCAAGACACGTGTCATGGGGGTTAACCTTCCAGATTCCACATTTTGAGCTCGGGAAACAACCAAGATGCTAGAGCACCGCATGTTCATCCAAAGCTTGTATTCTCGGGGAGCATGTCACCAAGCCTATGTTGCTCAGCCACTTGTCCTCCTAAAGTCAGAATCATGAAATTCTAACTCAAGGGGTTTTGTCATGTTGTGGAGTGTCATAAATGCTAGGCAAAAATGTGGAAATATGGAATTGCCCCTAGGTGCAATTCTGTGATATTACATTTTTCCCCCACTTTAGTGGGCTCAATTTTGAAAAAAGTGGAATTCTACAGATTTGTGTGCCAACAAAAGGAGACCATAGCGGCTATCGCAGTCGAGCTAACCGAGACTGAAGATGCCCCCAACATCCGAGCTCGACAAACAACATCTGAATGGTCATGAATTTTTTGAATGTTCCATCCTGCAAAACTCAATGTTTAGGTTAGCTTCAAAAAATCAAAAGAAAGCTACCATGAAGAGAGGAATGATCAATTTTTTTTTTATCAATTCAGAAGAAAATATGATCAAGAGATGACCTTATGCCCCCTCTTTATTTCTCCCCCAGCTTAGTGGGGTGAATTTAGGAGGAACTGGGAAGCCACAAATCCTAGGGAAAATGGGCCCTGGGGGGGCCTATATATACCTAGGTGGGCCCCTAGAAAGGTCATTTCGGTGTTTAGCACATCGGGGGAAGTCATATTAATAGGTGATTTTAATGCTAGGACAGCTAGCAACCAAGCTCTTAACTTGAAAAGCCAAGATAAAGAGAAAGATGATCCGCTATGGCTGGAAGAAGAGAACCATCAATTATGGGAACGAACCTCTCAAGATAATAAATGTAACGTTACTCATTATGGGGCAGAACTGTTAGGAATATGCAGTCTATTCAACTTGGTAATATGTAACGGTATGAGATCATGGCCGGGATCGGGCAACATCACTTGCAAGACCTATAATGGTCAAAGTGTGGTGGATTATGTCATTTTATCTCGTAATTATACAGCAAGAATAATGGAGCTTGTGATTGGTAAATGTCCAATGGAGTTGAAATCGGATCATAATCCAATATATGTAAAACTTGACATTCGCATAATCAAGCAGCAAGGGGAACAAGTTCTTAACAGCAAGAACAAAGCACCCACACCGGGTAAAATTCTCATGAATCAAGAAAATCAGAAAATCTTCAAGACTGCCCTCAAAAATTTCTTTCAGGAATTGGAAAAAAAATCAGCTTACATAAAGATGCACTCAATAAACAAGAATACTTTGATTCCTCTAGTGCACAAAGCTTTGGGTGAGTGCAAGAGGTCTAGACCCAAGAGAGGCAGTACAAATACTTTTCCGGCAAACCCGTGGTTCGATGAGGAGTGCAAGTTAACAAAAAGGAAGCTTCGTGAGGGGGGAATGACAATAGAAAACAAGAAAGAGTATGAAATGATGATACGAAGTAAAAAGGAAAAGTATGTAAAAGATAGAAGATTGGAGCTGATTACCCTTGGAAAGAACAACCCCAAAAAATTTTGGAAGGAGCTACAACAGAAAAGAAAACAAATGGAAAATAATATTACAAGCTCTCAATGGCTAGACTATGCAAAACTTCTTTATGAGCGTGAGCAGGATAAACATAGACCCCCAATAATCAAGGCAGCCACCGAACTTTTCACCGTAGAGGATATCAGTCAAGGCATAAGAAGGTTGGCAGGAGGGAAAGCACAAGATATTGATGGGCTGCAAGCAGAACATTTAAAGTGGGGTGTTGAGGTCCTTGCACCTTGTATTAAGAGCATTTTCAACAGGGTCAATCAAGAAGGCTTCCCAGAAGGATGGACCACTAGTGTTGTTATCCCCTTGCACAAAAATGGTGACATAAATAACCCATCAAACTACCGAACTATTATGGTTAACCCTCTTATGGGGAAACTTTTTGGAAGCATGATTGAACGCAGGATTAGCAGCTGGGCTGAAAAAGAGGGGAAAAGAGCAAAAGGTCAAGCTGGTTTTAGGCCCAAACACTCCACTATTGATCATGGGGTTACCCTTAGATTTTTGATTGAAAAAATTTGGGACATTCAAGGAGACGAAGCCTATTGCTGCTTTGTTGATTTTAAAAAAGCCTTTGACACGGTCCCTCGGAACAAGCTATGGAAGAGAATGGAGGATTTGGGAGTTCCGCATGAGCTTAGGGCGGCTGCTCATAGGCTCTACGAGCAGGTCAAAGCTAAAATCAGAACCAATGATGGTATGTCAGAATGCTTTGGCAGTGACATTGGTGTCAAACAAGGCTGCCCGCTCTCCCCAACGCTATTTGGGCTTTACATTGATAAGCTGGAAGAATGGATTGACAAGGTTGGTGGGGAAGGCATCCTTTTGGCCAACTTTGTAATAAAATTACTGTTATATGCCGATGACCTCATATTAATTGCTAAAACTGCACATGATTTGAGAAAACATTTGAAGGCCCTTGAAACGTTTTGTCAAGAGGTCGGGATGCAAGTGAACACTTCAAAAACCAAAATAATGATCTTCTCACTGCGAAGAAAAAAACAGCAGATTGAATTTCTCTTTGAAGGCAAGCCACTAGAAATAGTGGACGAGTATAAGTACCTTGGGCTTGATTTTCACAACAAGCTTAGTTGGGAAACATGTAGAGCAAAAAGAATTCAAGGAGGCTGGAAAGCGTTGTACTCTTTGCAAAATAGATGTAGAAATGCCGAATTATGGGATTGGAAAACTAAAAGAACGCTTTTTGGTCTTCTTGTTACTCCGGTAATTCTCTATGGGTGTGAAATCTGGGGCAGCAGCATGTCAGATCAGAAATGGAGACAAGTGGAAAGGATACAAAAACATCTAATTATATGCAGCCTCAAGCTTAAGACTGCAGTGCCTTATGAAATTTTATTGGCTGAGACCGGTACTTTTCCTCTGGAGGCCTCAGCGATGACCCGGTTATTAAACTACTTAAAGAAGGTCCAGAATATGGAGGATCATAGATGGCCTAAGCTAATTATGAAAGAGGAGCTAACTAGAAGAAAGAACACATGGATGAAACTTAATATCAAGTGGATGAAGAAATGGGATATTGTGATGCATGAGTGTCCAAACACAAATGGAGAAATAAAAAATTATGTGAGAGAAAAATTTAAATATGGTATATGGACGAAAAAAACAGGGCGTAAAAAGGATTATTATATCAAAGAATTCAATCCCACAAGGGACCATGAAGAAAAGGCTTATATAGGAGCGAATATCAAATGGAAAGCAAAAATGTTGATAGCCCAATTGCGGACTAGTTCACACCATCTTAGGTGTGAAACGGGTAGGTGGGAGGTTCCTAAAGAAGAGTGGGAAAATAGAATATGCCGCTTTTGTAACGAAGGTATGGTGGAGACAGAATGGCACTTTATCATAGAATGCTCAGCTTATAAAGACATCCGGGCCAGCTATGGGGATGCGGTGCAGGTTGACAATTTAAATACCTTGTTTGAAGATTCAAGACTCGACAAAATTGCAAACTTCATCATCAAAATTCACTCTCGAAGGGCTGATCTCGAACGGCACCTCCATTGTGTCTAGGGCTGTGCTGTGTGTTGTTCCGGTGCTGATCTTGGGTCCCATAGGCTTCTTTGGCCTCGTGGACGTCATTAAAATATTTCATTTCATTTCATTTCATTATTCAGCGCAAGCAAATTGTTGAATTTTGTGAGAGAAAAGTCAGCAAATTTCCTAGCAGGAGAGAGTATGAGGAGCTGAGGTTGGAGTAGCTGTGTCAGGACATTGTCGAGGGTCACAAGGTGGACCAAGTAAGTCACAAACTCTCACTTTTAGTGATTTTTGATGCATTATTTTAGATTTTTTCCGCCGATGAGGTGCACAGGCGTCTTTTTCATGTGCTTGTGTCCCGAAACCACGTTGTCATATGAGATTAGTGCTTATGTCTCTTTTTCACGTTGTCGTCTCAAATATGCGTTAGCATCTCTGAGGCAACCATGGCAGTTTGGAGATGCATGTGCGATGTGTGAATGTCTACGCAACGCGCACAAGTCTTAGCTATTTTTTTATTTTTTGATATAAACTATCAATGTTTTGATTAAGCTTTTCTTGCTTTTTGGTAGGAGTACCTAGAGATTCAAGAGCATCTTGGAGGGTGAGCATTCTGGCTGGTCCGCAAGTAGAGAGACCGCTTATCTACAGATGACGTCACACTTTTAGAGCATGTTGGCCTCTGGCATGTTTTCACTATGCCAGAGATGAGATACAATGAGCGGATGCTTATAGCCCTGATGGAGCGGTGGGACGCCACTACCTCATCTTTCTAGCTACTAGTTGGGGAGATGACCATCACTCTCAAGGACGTCTATCAGATCCTTGGACTACGCATCCGCAGATGGTGGGTGGCCTTAAATGACACATGGTCGGCACGAGAGTGGGTGGAAGGTGTCTGCTACTGCACAGGGAGGACAAACAACGGTAATGGCACAGGCCATATCTACATGCACTGGTATGACCAAGTGAGGACCACAATGCCATTGATCTGTCATGTAATGGCCATGATCATTGCATTTTAGATCACCCTAACTCAACTGACTACAAAATACAACAAAACTTTTCGATGAAAGATGTAGAATTAGATGTATCATTGGGTACCTATGTATTCAATGTGAAATTTTCAAAAAAAAAAAAAATTATGCCTGATGTTCATCGAAATTGTGATGCTCTATGATTTTCATCTCTATTTTGAAATAAACTTAAAGTCAACCATCCCCTTCCATCAATTTGTGGGCTGAGATATGGTTAGCCTCCCTAATTTGTGGGTTGACGGGTATATGGTTAGCGTTCGTCGAGGTTTCGACGAATGTTTTTTAATAAATAAAAGTGAGTTCGACAATTTATCTATACTTGTGATAGTGTTTTGCTATACTTGCAAATTTTCTATACTTGTGATAGTTTGTGGAGGTTATAGGTCAATTTTTTTTGGTGCAAAATATCAGAATTATTAGATTTTGTTACTTGTCTATGATTAAAAATTATTGGAGTGTGAGTTTGATATTTTTTGAAGATCTAAATATTCAAGCTTGGTAAAGAAAAATCAAGTCAAATAATATTAGTGTAGAACAAAATGAAGAGAAACTTGCTAGATTGTGGGCTAGATTGAAAAGAAAGGGTGATGGGAAATATTATTGTCCTTGCAATAATTGCAAGGGCTTAAAGATGAGAAGACTTTTAATCACAATAGCTGAGAAACATCATAGGCAGTATGGTCACGTTGAAGGGGGGCATGATTATTGTCCATTGGTAAGTTATTCATTATATGTCTCTATATTGATTGAATTTGTAAATGTTTATATCATTTTAACATTTTTTATATATATTAAAAATCACTTGATCATGATCATGGTTTATTTGTGTTGATCATTATTATAAAGGTGGGGTGCCCTAGGGCACATGATATGGATTATCAAGGTCCGGAGAATGTGGTTTTGCAAGCGGAGGAACATGGAGTTGTGAATATCAAAGATGAAGTTAATGATCCTATGGAAGAAGATGATCATGCACCAGAAAACACATTTGAAGATGATGGTACAAATACATTGATCCATGACCCATTTAGTGGCACAGCTGATCATGATGATCAAGATGACTTTGATGATGTTCATGATTTACCTGTACTTGAGAAGGCATACGAGCCCCTTTATGAAGGATCCCAAACAACTCTTCTCTTTGTTGCATTGTTGCTGGTGAACTTGAAGGTTATGAATGGTTTATCCAACATATCAATCTCACAGATGTTAAGGTATGTCATATATGTCATCTTTTTTCATCTATTTTTGTTGTTAGTTCATCACTAGTAAATAAAGGATGAAATATGTACCATTAATATTCTTTATATTAACAAATTATTTTTTTGTTTTAGATTGATAGGTGAATTTTTGTTACCACCATCAAATATTTTACCTCGCTCATACTGATATTTATCTTCCATTATGAAAGATATTGGAATGAAGTATCAAGCAATAAATGCATGTCCCAATGATCATATTATATATCATAAACAACATGAATTTTCAATAGAATTCTTGGAATGTCATATCAGTAGATATCGAACAAATCAACTAACAAAAAAGGTGCCTAGCAAGGTTCTTCGTTATATTCCCATTATTCCATGTATGCAACGATTATTTAGGTGCAAAATCTTAGCGCAATTTATGGATTACCATGCATGGAATAAAAGTGGAGATGACATTCTTCAAATTCCTACGGATGGTTCTACATTTAAGGACATGGAAGAAAAATGGCCACACTTTAAAGAAGAACCTCGTAATCTCAGGCTTTTATTAGCAGCGGACAGTGTCAATCCATTTGGAGAGCTGAGATCTATTTACTCTGTGTGGCATGTTTTTGTTATCAACAATAACATTCCTCCATGGATGTCAATAAAGAGGGAGCATATAATGTTGGCAATTATTGTTCTAGGTATTTGTTTACATCAATTTTCTTTAATGTAGTAGCATCTAATTTGTCTTATTTGTTGCATAATGACTTATATTTTTTTCATCTAATAGTCATGTACATTAATTTATATCTATTGCAGTAAAATGGTTATTATAATTATGTAATGTTTATGTTCATTCAACTAGGTAGGTACCAAGTTAAAGATATGAATGTATATATCAAACCTCTTATCGACGAGTTACTAAAGTTATGGAATGGCGTCACTATGTATGATGTCTCTAGACCAATAAGACAAAGACAATTTTAATTCCATGCAATGCTTGTATGGACAATTCATGATGCCCTAGGGCTAACACATTTTTGTGGTATGTTATAACATTTGATTGTACTTTAACCGTATTTAATTTTATGAAGTAGATATCATGCATGTTTTTTAAATAATCTATTCATTATATATATTTATAAAAATTGACATATTTAATCTAATTATATATGATCTTGAAGGTCTTCAAACAAAGGGAAAATTTGCGTGTCCAGTTTTTGGTCCAAAGATGAAATCTTGTCGTTCAACAAGTTTAGGAAAGCAAGTGTTTGATGATTATAGGCACTTCCTCCACATAAATCATAAGTATCGAACTACTGAAAAACATCTTTTCAATGGGAAAGAAGAGACTACATCAAAATCACGAAGAATGACACCTCGCCTATGGAAGTTGGAATATAATAGAATTAATTGTCAAGGTTATACATCAGATCAAATTGTTTATCTATCATATATGATATGTTTGGAATTTATATTTTTATATTGTGTTTTGTTTACTCATGTTGTAATTGACAATGGTTGTTGTTGTTAATTTGTTTAACTTATATGCTTCATGAAGGTTGTCAAGGCATTAATGGTCGGCTTCCACAGGGACTGAAAAGTTATCCCAGACAATTTAGTAGGTTGCCCTAATATGAGCAGCTACAAATTGTGCATTTGTTTGATACAATGAATATCATAAAGAATATAATAGAAACGTTATGGAAAATATTAGATGGAGGGCATGACAAAGAAAAAATTGTCAAAATTTGTAGTGACATTCAGGAAGCCAATCATGCAATGAAAAATGTCATTCAATTAAATAGCAATGGGGACAAAATTAATATAAGCACCCTTCCTTGGTTATTAATGGAGCAGCAAAGCAATACTATAAAAGAAGTCATATGAAAAATTCAATTTCCCATAGGATTTGCTACGAACATAAACAATATCATAACAAAGAAAAGTGAATTTGGGTCAAGGATGAAAACACATGATTAACATACCTTCATTAAGGTAATTATTTTGGTATATTTTATATATATTTGTATATTGCATGTACTTTTCAGTGTATGTTTACTAGTTTAGGAAAAATAATGAAAACATCATTTTATAATTATTGCAGTACGTTCTACCTCTATCTCTCCTAGAAAACTTATGTTGGAAAAAGCAAGGACAGACAACTAAGAGGGGGGGTGAATCAGTTGTCATAGAAATTTAAACTTTACAAACTTAACTTAACTTTAATCTCATATCTAATGAATAATCAATTAACCATAAGCAATTAACAGATCAGAGAGACAAAGAACACCAATTCTTTTGTGTGGAAACCCTGTTAGGGGAAAATCCATGGTGGATGTTAGTCCACAAGATTATACTCTGTTAAAAGTATAAAGAAAAATAATAAGGGGAATGCACATGCATTCAGGCTCAATGCCTAGAGCTCATTGCTCAATTACAAATAGAAGACTCATATCTTACAGAAAGATTCAGATTAAAACCATCAAGAAATTTGAACTGAGAGAATGGCTTATGTTTAGGCTTGATTACAGTTCCAATTAGGCACAATACTTTTGCATACTTCGCTCAACCTTCTACACACTTTCTCTTCAAATATATTTGCACTTATGCACACAAGAGCACACAATGCATACTCAACACACTAACCACACTTCACATACTTCAAAAAAAATCCACACAATTGATTCTTATATATCCACCACAAATATTTCACCATAACAAAGTCGGCCAGAGGAAAACAATATATTTTCAATGTCGACTTAAATTCACAATTAAATTTTCAATGCACACCCACCAAGGTCATCCATAACATAGTGGGGACCCAAATTCACTTCTCCAAAACAAGAATACTCCAATTAGTCACCCCTTGAGCATCCACAACATGCTAGCATCATCATGTCGGTCAAGAACAAGAAAAACTAGACATGCGCAAGAAAATATTTTCAATCACGAGCTTCACCGGATCATGTGGACACACCACAAAGATAGAGGATGAACTAGAGACATCTGAAAACACCAAGAAATAGCAGAGAGACATCTGCGACAACCGAGATAACTAGGAACATACAATCTTCACTCAGAAACTCTGACAGAGACTAGCAAAACACTGTCAGACCACAACTTGCACACGAATTCATGCGGACCTCTGAAACTTCCGGTAGATGATCTAGAAATACTCAACATTAAACCCTTTGATCCACAACAACTAACCTTTTATGTACATAACGTAATGCCCTCATGACCTACATAGATCCACTAGGAACCTAGAATACATTCACTTATAATTTTCTCAATATCCTCAACATATATACAACACTTAGAATATCAAATGTTAATAGTGCTGACATCAATGACAACCACGTATCAGCAGCACATCACACCATCAAAAATTTCCCAAAAATCTCCCCCTTTGGCATTGATGGAAACACATGATGTGAAAAATACCATCAACCCAACACACTGCACAATTGCTCTTCTCCTTGGAAATATTTTTCATTCTGCACTTCTCCCCCTTATATTTTTGCATTTTTCACATTACACTTCTCCCCCTTTGACATCAATGGAAAAGGTAACTATGACCTTTCCACACACATGCTCTGATCCATATCTTTGCACATCTGACTACTCCCCCTGAGTAGCAGCCACAGAAGCATCAATCTAGATTAAAATATAGCAATGTAGCTCACTGATTGATGCAAGTAAGTGCATCATTTAGTTCTTGTCAGGAGGGGTAACTACCCATAGCATTCCTTTGAGATACTCAAAAGTATCTTTCAGCAATGGCTTTGTAAAGATATTTGCAATTTGTTCTTTTGTAGGCACATACTCTAATCTAACTTCCTTCGCATTCACTTTCTCCCTTAAGAAGTGAAACTTGATTGATATATGCTTGGTCTTCGAGTGTAGTACCAAATTCCTTGATATATTTATTGCACTTGATTTGTCATGGTATATTGCAATGGGTTCTTCATATATCACCTTGGTATCTTTCAACATTTGTTTCATCCATAGCACCTAAGTACAGTTATTTGCAGCAACAATATATTATGCTTCATCGATGGATAGAGAAATAGAGCTCTACTTCTTGCTTAACTAGGATACCAGCTTCTTCCCAAGGAAGAAAGCACCACCACTAGTACTTTTTATGTCATCCACATCACCAGCCCAATCAACATCTGTATAAGCACATAGTGTAAGATCATCATCCTTTGAATACCAAAGTCCAAAATCAACAGTTCCCTTCAAGTATTTGAAAATTCTTTTGACAACAGTTACATGTGATTCTTTCAGATCAACTTGAAATCTTGCAACCATACATACAACATGCAAAATATCTAGCCTTTTATGTGTCAAGTAGAGTAATCCTCTAATCATTGATCTGTATCTAGTTTGGTTTTCCTTAGGAGAATCATCATTTTGTGTCAACTTACATCTGGTTACCATGGGTGTACCAGCCAGTTTGGAATCATCCATACCAAAATTATTTAATAGTTCTTTCACATACTTGGACTGAGATATGAAAATCCTTTGATCCAATTGTGAAACTTGCAATCCCAGAAAGAACTTCATTTCACCAATTATGCTCATCTCAAATTCATTCTTCATTTCATCAACAAACTTCATGCACAAATTATCATCTCCACTAAAGATGATATCATCAACAAAAACTTCTATGATTAACTCCTTATCATGATCTATCTTGAAATATAAGTTATTGTCAACAATACCTTTTGAGAATCCAAGATTCAGTAGGTATTTGTCTAGTTTGATATACCAGGCTTTGGGGGCTTGTTTGAGTCCATACAAGGCTTTCTTTAACCTACAAACCATGTCTTCCTCATCTGTTAGCTGAAATCCATCTAGTTGTTCAATATGCACTTCTTCTTCAAGTTCCCCATTTAGAAATGTGGACTTTACATCCATTTGGTAAACTTTGTAGTTCTTGTAAGCAACATAAGCAAGAAATAGTCTTACTGCTTCAATTCTAGCAACAGGGGCAAAGGTCTCTTTGAAATCTATACCTTCCATTTGGGAGTAACCTTTACATACCAATCTCACCTTATTCTGGACCACTTCACCATCTTCATTCAGCTTGTTTTTGAATACCCACTTAGTGCCAATCACATTCTTGTCTTTGGGCCTAAGAACTAGTGTCCATGTGTCATTCTTTTCAATTTGTGACATTTCTTCTTTCATAGCTTCCAGCTAGTGTACATCTTGACAAGCTTCAGTGACATTCTTAGGTTCAATTTTGGAAATCAGACAGTATTCTTCAGCAATTTTCTTTCTAGTTTGCACTCCTTTGCTCTTGTCTCCTATGATTTGACTTTCAGAATGATTCAACTTTACATACCTTGGAGTTTTAGGACTCTCTCAGACCTCTATGTTTTTTGAACTTACATGTGTAGTTGCACTTGGTTGCACTTCTTGACTGACTTGATTTACCAGAACAACTTGTGGTTGCTTCATCGAAACATATGGAATAATCTGAAGTATATTTGGTGATTGTGAATTCTTCCCTTTGTTCATGATGTCTTCATATGAATCATAGCTGCATCTTCTAGATGATCTGACTGAGTCGTCATCTACCTTGACATTTTCACTTTCAATTACTTTTCTCAGTCTTTTGTTGTAGAATTTATATGCCTTGCTCTTTGTGGAGTAACTTAGGAAGATTCCTTCATCACTTCTAACATCAAACTTTCCTATGTCATCATCTCTTTTGATATAGCATTTTCTTCCAAATATTTTGAAGTATTTGACAGTAGGCTTATGACCAAACCATAATTCATAAGGAGTCTTACCAGAATTACCATTCACATTTACTATTTTCAAGGTATCTACAATAGTACTTACCACTTCACTCCAGTACATCTGAGGCACATTTCCTTCCACCATCATTGTTCTGGTAGCATCCAAAATTGTTCTATTCTTTCTTTCTGCAACTCCATTTTGTTGAGGGGTTAGGGGAGCAGATAGTTGTCTTTTAATTCCATGCTCTTCACAATAAGTATTGAATTCTTTTGAGAGGAATTCTCCACCTCTCTCAGATCTCAAAAAATTTATCTTCAGATCTTTTTCATTTTATGGCATGACCTTAAGTAAAGCTTTTGAATTTATCTAATGCTTTACTTTTCTCGCTCAAAAAGGAGACCCAAATAATTCTAGAGTAGTCATCAATGACAAGCATAAAATATCTTTCTCCATGAATGCTCTTAACTCTAGAGGGACCACACAAATTAGTATGTAACAGATCTAACACATTATTTGAATGAAATTTCTTTTCTTTGCAAGGAAAGTCTAGTTTGTTTACCCATTTGACATTGTTGATAGATTACATTAGCAGGCTTCACTAATTTAGGCAGATCTCCTACTGTTTGAGTAGAACTTATCTTAATGATGTTGTCAAAGTTTACATGACACAATCTCCTATTCCATAACCAACTTTCATCTACTTGAGCAATTAAGCAACTACCATTAACAGTATTCAAATGAAAGATCTTACCTTTATTCTGCACACCAGTGGCAATCATGTTTCTAAATTTTCCACAAATCTGGCATTTTCTATCCTTGAACTGTAGATTATATCCCTTATGCACCTTCTGTCCAACACTTAACAAGTTATGCTTCAGGCCTTCAACATAGAGAACATCATTAGTATTTTCTTTACCACCAAGGCTAATAGAGCCTCTACCACGAATCACACAAGCATTATTGTCTCCAGATCTCACAACCCCACCATCATACTCTTCTAGATTCACAAACTTGCTTTTTTCACCGGTCATATGATGTGAGCATCCACTATCAATGACCCATTCATCTTTCTCCTCAACACGGGCTGCAAGAGCTTTCTTTTCTTTAGTGGATTCAGTAGGTTCAAGCTTATTTTCAATGGTAGCAATAAAATCCCAATCATCCTCATTTCCAGAATCTTTATCAGACTCAACATTTGTTACTGCTTCTTCAACAAAGTAGCATTTCTTCTAAAATCTAGGTTTTCTAGGTTTAGACCTAGGAATTCTCTTAGGACATCTTGATGCAAAGTGACCTATTTTACTACATGAAAAAAAATTAATGGGTAATACATCTTCATACTTACCTTTTCCTCTTCCTTCTTGTTTTGCAATGAGTGCTTCCAATTATAGAACTTCTCTATCTTGGTCTTCCATCTGTTTCATTTCTTCATCATATTTGGATGCCCTTCTAGAACTCTCTCTAGGACTGTAACTTCGCCTGTAGCTTTCAGATACAATAGCTTTGAATGTAGATTCAGTCTTCAGTGTGGATTCACCAAATTCACTTATTTCAAAAGCAACAAGCTTTCCTATCAATGTGTCCCTTGTCATCTTTTTTATAGACATAAACTCTTTAATAGCATGAACTTTTGACTTGTAGGAGGGAGGTAAGGATCTGAGTATCTTAGCCAAAATTTCATCTTCACTTATTGAACCACCGACACATTTAATACCTAGCACTATCTCATTTACTCTTTGCATAAAAGAAGTAATATTCTCATCTTCACCCATCTTCAGGTTTTCATACTTACCTTTCAGACTTTGTAGCTTAGCCATCTTTACCAGTGTATCTCCTTCATACAAAGTTTCTAGCTTTATCTAGATCTCATGAGCTGTCTGCAGGCCTACCACATTAGCCATCTTTGAATCTGTCAGAGCACTCACCAATGCTTCAATGGCTCTAGTATTGCTTTTTGCATCCTTGATCTCATCAGGAGTGTAGGGTCCATTTGTAGGAATAGTGTATTGATTCTTTGTAATCTTCTAGATAGCATCTCCAATGCATTGTAAATGAAATCGTATCCTAACTTTCCATAGTGAGTAGTTGGTGCCATCAAATCTAGGGTTGTCCTTCTTGAATGTTGCCATCCCAGATCACCTCAAGTTGTTAGACTTTTCTTCAGAGGAACTAGCTCTGATACCAATTGTTGGCAATGGCAAGGATAGTCAACTGAGAGGGGGGCTCAATCAGTTGTCACATAAATTTAAACTTCACAAAATTAACTTAACTTTAATCTCATATTGGATGAATAAACAATTAACCATAAGCAATTAACACATCAGAGAGACAAAGAACACCAATATTTTTGAGTGAAAACCCTATTAGGGGAAAAACCACGGTGGATGTCAGTCCACAAGATTATACTTTGTTAAAAGTATAAAGAAAAATAATAAGGGGAATGCACATGCATTCATGCTCACTACCTAGAGCTCACTTCTCAATTACAAATAGAAGACTCACTATCTTACAGAAAGATTTAGATTAAAACCATCCATAAATTTGAACTGAGAGAATGGCTTATGTCCAAACCTGATTACAGTTCCAATTAGGCACAATACTTTTGCATACTTCACTCAACCTTCTACACACTTGCTCTTCAATGATATTCACACTCATGCACACAAGAGCACACAATACATACTCAACACACTAACCACACTTCACATACTTCAAAAACTATCCACATAATTGATTCTTATATATCCGCCACAAATATTTCACCATAACAAAGTCGGCTAGAGGAAAATAATATATTTTCAATGTCAACTTAAATTCACAATTAAATTTTCAATGCACACCCACCAAGGTCGGCCATAACATAGTGGGGACCCAAATTCACTTCTCCAAAAAAAGAATACTCTAATTAATCACGCCTCGAACATCCACAACACACTAGCATCAGCATGTTGGCCAAGAACAAGAAAAACTAGACATGTGCAAGAAAATATTTTCAATCACGAGCTTCACCAGATCATATGGATGCACCACAAAGATAGAGGATGAACTAGAGACATTTGAAAACACCAAGAAATAGCAGAGAGACATCCGCGACAACCGAGATAACTAGGAACATACAATCTTCACTCAAAAACTCTGACATAGACCAACAAAACACTGTCAGACCACAACTTGCACATGAATTCATGCGGACCTCTGAAACTTCTAATAGATAATCTAGACATACTCAACATTAACACCTTTGATCCACAACAACTAACCTTTTACGTACATAACATAATTCCTTCATGACTTGTACAGTTCCACTAGGAACCTAGAACACATTCACTTATAATTTTCTCAATATCCTTGACATATACAACACTTAGAATATCAAATGCTAATAGTGTTGACATCAATGACAACCACGTATCAGCATCACATCACACCATCAACAATTTCCCAACAACTTCGACAACAATGTCAAGAAAGTTATATATGATCTTGGAAAATACATGAGGTAAGTAGCGATATTTGTTCAATTCGCTGTATAGATCTTATATTTTCCATTTGTTTTACTTGTTATGTAATATATTGTATATTTTTGTTAAATGTCATTAATATATTTTTGCCTTGAATCACTTTTAGATGGTTGTCATCTAAATAAATCCATAAAGAAGATATAAATTATTGGAAGAGAAAAATTCCTCGTCTAATGTGTGAAATGAAAAAGTGTCTACCTTCAACATTTTTCAATGCACAAGAACACTACCTCATACACCAAGTTGAGGAGATTGAATTGTGTGGACTTGTACACACAAGGTCAATGTGATGGTTGAGAGGCACTTGAAATTTTTGAAGGCTTTGGCTAGACAAAGAGCACATCTTGAGGGTTCTATGGTGGAGGGATATATGGTATACTGGACCATGGTGTACATTACTGAATATCTTCCTAAGTTCGCAACAAAGATCCATGTAGATCACATTTGGGATCCCAAATCCATTAACAAATTTGAAAGGGAGTACCTGATGGGGAAAGGTAGATTGAGGAAAGTGAGAGGTAATTATAAGATGGTCATGGAGATTAATTTGAATACATTTTACATTTCCTTCAATTTCTTGAAAAGAAACAACAAAGAACTAGTCCAAATGAAAGAATCTTCCACACACAAATAGAAAAGTACTGGTATTGTATTACTCTAGAAAATAAGTCTTTCACTACTGGTGCCTTATTTTATCCACTATGTCATCGCAACATCTTTGATTATTCCCTTGTCGGCGTAACTTGAGATATGTTCTCCTGACTAAATGTTATCAGTGTAAGATGTGTCGTTGAGCGGTCCATTTTCTGTTGTTTCAATATCAATGTGTTCCTCCAATGAAATATATCGGTGTACCTCATGCCGAAATCCTGAGTGAGTCTATCTTTTACTTTCTTGAATAACCCATCAGTAGAACAAAAAGAATGTGTCCCCGATATGAACCTTTTATCTTCATCGGAGTAGTATATGAGATCGGAATTGTCACTTGTTAGGATTTTGATGTCCGACGATGAGTATTTTGTCGAGGAAAATTTCATGAGTTATGCTGATATGCATTTCCTGTGGTGCTACATTCTCTATTTTTTCCTTTTTAATCAAAATATACAACCCAATTTCTTCTACCAATCGGTATGAATGCAATGTGCCTATGTCGATATTGTACAATGTGCTTCCTCGTTCACGTTGTTAGCTCTCAAAAACACAGGTAAAAATACCTTAAGAGGTTGCCAAACTCTTGGTACGTTTCAGGGTAATATACAAGTCCAAATGGTTTTAGACCTTCTTCTCTTCAGGTGCTGCCAGACCTAGGTGGGTCTACCTATGTGAATGAAGCAGACTTGAACTATGTGATTCCTCCTACAATAGTCTATTCACAATGACAATTTGAAAGTGAAAAAATGTACTACTAATCTAGCATAAATTGTGTAAGTAGTATCAAGGAAATATGTTCAGTTAACATATGTAAAACGTTTAAAATGAAATGAAACTAAGTGATGAAATGTGAAGACCAGTTCTCTGTTGGGTATATGGAGTCAAGTAGAAATCAGAGACAAGTGACTTATGACTGGCAATAATTCAAATTGTTTGGCACTTCTATGTTTATAACTTGTATAAACAGGTAGGGATGCAATTATCAGATTCTTCTTTAATAATCCAAAATAATATTCCTAAGTTGTGAATAATCAAGAGGACTTTAATCTTTACTTGAAAGACCCAATTAATTATGCCACACAGATACAAAAAATGTGCACTGATAAATTGAAAATATGCTTGATATATCAATTTAAACAACATAGTACTATTAAATATGGAGACAATCTGGCAATATCTTCAATTAACTTAACAAACAATTGATACCCACATAGAGCCACCGAATCAGAGATATTCCATTAGCTTCATCAAAAAGTTTACATGTGCATCTTGGTCCTTTATGATGTAAACATTGTATCAATCTCTATTCTCCCACTTCTTCTATCTACTCCTATCTTAATATTTTTTTCTTGGTCCTGGTCTCTCTTATTTATAGGAGAGGCAACAAGCTTCGGACCAAAAGACATGACTTTTGATTAAAAAAACTTAACTAACATGTAAAATATAACTGAAACAATTAACAACTAACACATGACAATTTTGTTAATCTCCAAGTAAAAGCTCGAGTCACCAAAGACCTATGCAAAGCTTTTACTTTATGATAATCATCATTGATAGTGATTAATCTTCATCTGAACCGAGGTATTTCTCCTGCCACTTTCTTATGGTTAAATCATTTGGCCACTTGTATTCCTATGCAATAGTGAAGTTTGGCAACTGGCTTTTCCATCTGCTATCGAGCAAGTTTCTGGCATCTACAACGAACTTTGTATAATCATTATCCAATGCAATAATTCCATCAAGTAGAGCATGAATTTTTTCTAGATTGATATTACCATCACCCTATATATGTGTCAAACATTTTGGAACCATTTGATCAAATTAATTTCTCCATTCATCCGCATCCTTGAGTTGACCATCACCTTTAACGATTAGAGGGCTAAAACTGTGTTTTATTGAATCAAATTAATTCCTTATGTTTTCTACCTTCTTCATATCAATCAAATACTTATTCTCATAATTTATTCATTTTACCATTTCTTGAGTAGGTTTTAACCTTGGGGGTGCATTAGGATCTCTTTATGTGGCTTTACACAAAGTGGTTAAGATATGGTAAGTGGGCTTCCATCTTTTCTGCAATTCCTCTAAGATAGGGGAATTAGTATTTATCTGTTCCAGAGATTTTACCAAATGACTTAAGCCCTCATGAACTTCACTTATTTTCTCTTTTAAAAATTCAAATCTGTGTTTCAGTATTTCCTCCAAGGTACTCAAGATGTGTCATTTGATATCATCCATGTTATGATTCTTTAGTTTCTCAACCTCTTCTTTCAATTGTTGAATCTGTGGATCTTCAACTGAAGCGGGTGAATGATATACAACCATTTCATTCCCCTTTACATATGTGGCTTGTTGCAATTGTTGTTTCAATCTGACATTTTCAATGAATAACTTATTTATCTCCTCATTTGATAGTTTGAGTCTTTTCTCATACTCTGTCATCTTCTTTTCCATGTTTTCCACTACATCTCTTGTAAACATTGTTGAATGCATTGTCATGGTTGCTTCTTTTGTGGGAGTAGTTTCCTTCATAGTTCTAACCAGAGTAGACCCTCTAATTTCTTGCACCACATATAGAAGCCTAGGCTTCCTTGTGCTTTTCTATTTCATCCATAGGGCAAGGGTCTAGGTGGTTGGATTATATCATGTCCCTGATACTCCTTCCAAATCAAATTCTGCAACCAATTTGGGATCATCTTGAGCTTTGATTTGATCCAATAGAAACACTTTGGAGAGCTCCATTCCTGGTATAATGAGCATGTTACTTTTCAACACTAACTTCCTTGCTTCTTTAGGAGTAATATTGACATTGTCAATATTTAGCTCTACCATTCTTTGTGCCTGCACTTATCCAAAAATATTTGAACTCCCTAGTATGGATAAAGTCATCATCCTCCATGAATCTGAGGGAAGCAATAATTCTTTCATCATTCTGCATTTCATCAATAGCCTCCTCTTATATTCTCATCTTGGGATCATGAGGATCAAGGATTTTATGTTTCTCTGCAACCTCTTTCATCTTAGCCAAAGTTAAGACTACCTCTTATTCTTCATCACTTGACTCATAGTCCACTAGTGACCCAATCTTTTGTTTCTTGGTAGGAGGCTCCTTTGTTTGAGATGGAGGAGATGGATGAATTGGTGATGAAGGTGGTGTATGTGATGTAGAGGCTGTGGATGTTGGTGGATGGGGTGTAGGAAATGGGGCTGATTTCTCTTCTTGAGACTTTTTAGATAATTCATCAAATTTACCAAGGACTAATTGCATTCTTTTCAACAAATATCATTGAAAAACCCCTTGAACTTCTTATCTTTTCCTCTCTCTTTATCCTCCCATCTCATCATCATTAACCATATTTTCCTTCTTTCAAACACATCTGCAAAATAGACTAGGTTTCTTATTACATCCTCTTCTAGATCAAATTCATGTGTTATTTCCCTCTTTGTGAGTAGGGTTCTGATATTGTTGATGTGGCCTTCTAGATCACATATTCTCTCTCTCCTTGATCTAAGAGAAAAATTAGATTTTATAAATCTCTGCAATTCCTCCAACATATTTGATCCAATTGAAAATTCTTCAAATACCATCAAATCAGGTTGAAATGTTCCTTTTCTCTTATTTTTAATCAAATATGCTCCATCTAGAGCATTTTCCACATAAATTCTAAAAACAATACTCTGCTAGGCACAAATTTTGGTAAAATATGAGGGGCCTGATCACAACCATATACCCTAATGATGGTGTGTTGTGGCATCAAAAATGAATCAACATAATTATGTGTAAAACCTTGATCTGGTTTGTATTGCAGGGATCTCATGACATCCATTAGGGATTGTGGTAATCTTGGTGTAGGAAAACCAAGCTGAGCAATCAGTCTGATGAAAAAATCATCCCTAAATACAACATAATCACTTTCATTGCATTTATTTTCCCAAATATAACACCAATTTTGTATTGGGAGCATAACTCCATTCTCATGTGTTCTCAATTTCATCCTCTTTGTCCATTTTGTTTCATTTTGAGATAGAATCAAATGACATAATGAGTAATTTCTAAAAGTCATGGGGGCCTTGGCTTCCCTAACCTGTAACAAACCTTCATGAATCTATTCCTCAATGAATGAAGCAAAATCAAACTCCACATTCAATTCAGGATGTTGGATAATCATGGTCATTCTCATCAACCCTATCGACATATTCTCCTCTGCATCAACTCTAATAATTTGACATAATGCTTAGTAGGTATTTTTGAAATAGGTATGAAAGTTAGACACTGGAAAGGGTTCAAGACTTGAAGAGTGAATGGGCATGACTCTATTTTTTTCACCCATTTTCATGTGTAAGGGGAGTTCATCAATTCTATAGGTCTTTTTCAACCGTCTATATTCTTGCTTTAGCTTCCCCAAGTCAATTTCAGTGACAACCTGCCTGTTTAGGTCAAAACACCTAATTATAGCTTCCCTCGAGATATCTACCAGACATTGACCATGTCGAAGTCTAACCATTTTTGATGGGGCGTGATATCAATTGGCCAAGGCTCTAATTAGCTCGACATCAAAAATAGCATTAGGAACAACTAATTTTCCTATGTCAAAATTCCATGGGTTTGACATTGGAATCCTTTCATCTTTGTTCCTATAAAAATAACAATATAAATTCCACCTAGACTGTGGATTTATTGGGTCCCTACACCCCTGAGCTAAATCCTTAAAGACTTTCTTAGAACCCTTATCTACTGAACCAAGTAACAGGGCAAGCAATGGCGATTGCAATGAAATTCTACTAGATTTTTCTTCCTTTTTAGTTCCTGCCTCTGATTTCTTTGGCACCATTGTTTAAATTTCAATGAATGATAAGTAGACTTACACAAAATTTTTCTCGCTCTACAGGATTCTTCCACTTTCATACTTTGAGCTCACTTGTATTCAGCTTCTACTAGCACGAGCACATGAATTCTTAATTTTCCTTGTTAAATTTTGATATCATACCACATTAATTTCATATCTTAATGGTGCAGGAGCACCTAGGAGGCATTTAGAAACACTAGGAAAAATTTGGAAGCTTAGGAAGAATTTTGTGATTTTGATGTTTAAGGTCATGTTGACCATTTAGTTTTGAGTTGTGAGATGTTAGAAGATGTTAGGATGAAGGTTGATCAGTAACTTATAGTTGAGTGGATGAGTTTCTCAGTTTGTTTCACTAGGTTTCACTAGGAGTCAAAAATAAAGTCCAAAATGTTGCATTTGTGCAATTTTGGCCTATGTGGTGGTTAAGTCTGACCAATGGAGAGGCAACCACCTTGGAAGCCTTTAAAAGGTAGTTCTCAAACTGAAATGAGGGTTGGAAAAAGCATTGTATTTGTTTGAGTTTACTGTTCATATGAAAAAACATTGAAGTTCTTGCAATTTTTTTGTTTTTTAGTTCTTTTGTTGTGTTAATGGAGAGTTCCTGGTATTGAACAGTGTGTAGCACGTGTGGTATTCATTTTACAAGCTTTCTATAGTTCTTAGAGGTGTTGTTTCATCATTCCCAAGCTTTTTTCTAAGTAGGTTTTGTTCTTTTTATTGCTGATCAGTTTTAGTAGACTGTTATTCATGGAGTCTTAGACATCTATTTTCCACTATACCTGGTGTATAGTCCATGGGGAATGAGGCTAAGCTCCATGCTTGTATATAGGATAGGCTTAGGAGGTTGTAGAAGGAAAGGTTCCATGGAAAAGGTCTTCTCCTAGGCAAGCTTGACTGAGCCCAGCTAGGAAAGACAGTGAAAACAAGCCCTAACGCAGCAGGGGTGACCATTCCCAGGCAACCCAAGTTGTGTGGTGGTTGCAGGAGGTCTTATAAATGTTTGGTAGGAAGTAGGAGATCTCACCAATCCATTTGGTGGTTGAAATAAACAAACAGTTCACTGTGAGGTCAAGAAATGGCCTAAAAAGCCCTAATTCCCAAAAAATAGGGTTACGCCTGTGTACGGCCTATGAAGGCGCAAAACCTCAAAAATATTGGAGAGGTAGGAAAATGAACTAGGGTCCTTTTTGGAAGTTTGTGATGTTCTTTGGAAGATTTGGATTTTAAGCCTACTTTCTCGGGTTAGGAGGCCTAATTGGGGCTCAAGGGCTAGTAGCCCTTCTTAAACCCTAGGAGAGGGTTTGGAGTGAGCGATGGAGAAATGGTGATTGGTGATTGATCTTAAACCCTAGAGGAATGGTTTTGAGTCTTTGGAAGTCATCCCACACCCCTGCATCAAGTTAGCGAAGCATTTGAGGGATAGCTAGTCTTTAGGTAGAATAAGGGCTAAGGAGAGAATGAGAGAAAGAACACCAAGATTGGCTTGGTTAGGAGAATGCAGATGACTGTAGGGTTGGCCAAGAGAACCAGGGGTGCCTAACAAGCATTAGGGCCTATAGGTTAAGAAGGTGGAGAGTGACACCGAAGGGTTTGCCAAGGTGAGACCTAGAGCATGGGACAGTGAGTGTCTCATCCAACCCTACCCTATCAAATTGCTATCAGAGCAAGTAAAATATTTGGGAAAGAGTAATATATGTCAGAGGTTGAGTCAAGTGATACTACCGTCATGGTGAAAAATGCACAATTGGCCAAGATGGTTGAAGAGCAGGAGGAAGATAATAGGAAATTGAGGGAAAGAATAGCCCAACTTGAGCAAGCAGTGAGGAGTGCACAATTTGAAGGAAGGATACCAAAGGAAGAAGAGGTTGCAAAGGAAGACAAGACCCCTGAACCTAACCCTGTTCTGAAAGAAGAGCCTTTCTTGAAGGCATTGAAGGCATACCACTATTTAGTGGGAAAATGGAAGTTGATCTAGTCATGGACTGGATAGAGGGAATGGAAAACCATTTTGAATGTGATGGAGTCACTGAAGCACAAAAGGTAAAGGTGGTCAAATCAAGACTAAGAGGTTTTTCCTTGACATGGTGGAAGTTCATTCAGACAGAGAGGGAAAAGGAAGGCAAGCAACCTATAACTACTTGGAAGGGTATGGTTGCCAAAGTAAAAGAAGCATACATGCCAGATGACTATGAGATTTAGTTACACAAGAAGAGACAAAGCTTAAGGCAGAAAGACCAAGATGTGAATACCTACACAGAGGAGTTCCAAAAACTTTGTATGAGTTCTAATGTTTCAGAAGATGAGAGTCTCAAGGTGGCTAGGTATCTTAATGGCTTGAAGTGGAACATTCAAGAGGAGATGGATCTTTTAAGTCCTAAGACAGTACATCAATGTTACCAATTAGCTATCAAGATTGAGGAAAGGAACAAGAGGAAGCAAGACCAGGCTTCTAAGGGCAGAGGCAAAGGCCGAGATCAAAGAGATCAAAGAGGACAACGAGGTGGCTACCAAGGTAGAGGCAATGACCAGAGAAACCAAAGGGAGTCTAAACTCATAGAGCATGGAGGAGAAACATCTTCTAGAGGAGGATATAACAGAGGTAGAGGACCTCAAGGAGGTTCAAACAGAGGAAGAGGAGCAGGCAGGAGCAATTCTTATTTTGCAAACATGAAATGCTACCATTGTAGTCAAGTAGGCCATCCTGCTTATAGGTGCCCAGAGAAAGCATCTTCATCAAGCAATGAGAAGAGAGTGGCTTATGCACAAGAGGACACCATGAGTCCTAAGTCATCAGAGGTCAATCATATAGAATCTAAGGTAGGAGAGAATCTGATGTTCAATAGAGTTTTGATCAGACAACCGGTCAAGGAAGAACCAAAACAAAGGAGAGCTCTATTTAGAGTAAGGTGCAAGATACTTGGTAAAGTATGCAAGGTCATAGTAGATTCAGGTTCAATAGATAATATAATCTTAGAGGAGGTAGTAAAGAAACTAAAATTGGAGAAGGTACCCCATACTAACCCTTACAGGGTCATATGGCTAAACAAGGGAAAAAGTGTTTTCATAAATGAGCAAGTAACGGTGGAGTTTTCTATTGGAGGGTACAAGGACAAGTTAGATTGTGATGTGTTACCCATGGATGCATTCCATTTACTATTGGGAAGACCATGGCAGTATGACAAAAGTGTCATATATGATGGGAAAGAGAACACCATCTCATTCAAGAAGGATGGAAGACTTTCAAGTTGCAGTCACTGTCAGAAGAAGAAGAGGGACATTCAAAGACACCAAACATCATGTTGAGCAGTGGTAAAGAGTTCCTTAACAACCTACATCAAGGGAGTGAAGGATGTGTGGTTGTGTTACAACCTAAAGAGGAAAATAAGGCTGAAAAGATAGTCCTACCGGAAGCAGTCCAAAAGTTACTTGAAAGGTACAAGAGCATAGTTAGTGATGGTACACCTGCAACTCTACCACCAAAGAGAGCCATAAGTCATCAAATTGACTTCATACCTGGAGCTTCATTACCTAACAAAGCAACTTATAAGCTTACGCCAGATTAGAACCTAGAGGTAGCTAGGCAAGTGCAAGAGTTGTTGGATCAAGGATTGATTCAAAAGAGCATCAGCCCATGTGCAGTACCAGTGGTCTTAGCAACCAAGAAGGGAGGTAAATGGAGGTTATGTACTGACTCTAGAGCTATAAACAGGATTACAATCAGCTATAGATTCCCTATCCCTAGAATTGAAGACTTGATGGATTGTCTTGGAGGAGCTCAATACTTCACCAAGTTGGATCTCAAGAGTGGATACCATCAAATCAAAATTAAGGATGGTGATGAGTGGAAGATAGCATTTAAGACAAATGATGGGTTATATGAATGGAGAGTGATGCCATTTGGTCTCTCCAATGCCCCTAGCACATTCATGAGGCTCATGAATGAAGTACTTAAAGACTTTACAGGGATATTTGTGGTAGTGTATCTTGATGACATCCTCATATATAGCAAGACAACATAAGAGCATTTGCAACATGTGGAGCAGGTTCTTAGAAGGTTGCAAGAGGAGAAATTGGCAATCAATCTAGAGAAGTGTGAGTTCTTTAAGCAAGAGCTAGTCTATTTGGATTTTTTAGTCTCCAAAGGATCATTGAAGATGGATCCAAGCAAGGTGGAAGCTATTCTCAGCTGGCCTACACCAACCACAGGGACAGAGGTAAAATTTTTTCATGGATTAGCCCAATTTTATAGAAAATTCATAAGGAATTTTAGTGGTATATGTGCACTAGTCTTAGATACAATCAAAGGAGGCTTAAAAACTAAGTTTGTGTGGACTCAAGAATCTGAGAAAGGGTTTGAGAAACTGAAACAATAAGTGGCAACTCAACCTATTCTTTTGTTACCTAGTTTTGACAAATTGTTCACTGTTGAATGTGATGCAAGTGGAGTGGCAGTAGGAGGAGTCCTAAGTCAAGAGGGCAGGCCTATAGCCTTCTTTAGTGAGAAGCTCAATGAAGCAAAGAAGAAGTATTCAACCTATGACTTAGAACTTTATGCTTTGGTTTAGTCACTTAGGAAATGGAGGCATTATCTTCTACCCAAGGATTTTGTAGTCTTTACTGACAATCAGGCACTCAGATTTATCAACACTCAAGAGAAGTTGAGTAATAGGGATTTGAAATGGATGGAATACATCCAAGCTTTTACCTTCACCATCAAGCACAAGAAGGGACAGCTAAACAAAGTGGCAGATGCATTGAGCAAGAGATTGTTGACAGTGCAAGAGATACAGATCAAGAGCATTGGCATAGAGAGTTTCAAGAATCTCTATGGAGAAGATGAAGAATTTTCAGAGGTCTATAAGGTATGTTCTAACTTTGAGAACCATTTCCATAGCCAATACTCTGAATATACTTTGCAAAGTGGGTTATTGTTTAAGGGAAATCAGTTATGTGTTCCAAGAGGGTCAATGAGGGAAAATCTAATTCAGGAAAAGCATAATGGCAGTCTTAGTGGACATTTTGGTATCAATAAGACTTTAGAACTAGTGCAAAGATTCTATTACTTGCCTAAGTTGGAAAGAGATGTTAGGAAGTATGTGGAACAATGTGTTGTGTGTATGAAAGCTAAGGGAGGAGCTAGTAATGCTGGTTTATATCAACCCCTACCCATTCCTAACAGACCATGGGAGTGTGTGAGCATGGATTTTTTGGTAGGCCTTCCTAAGACCAAGATTGGTTTTGACAATTTTTATGTAGTGGTAGACATATTTAGTAAGATGAGTCATTTCATTCCCTCCAAGACTACTCATGATGCTAGCTACATAACTCATCTTTTCTTCAAGGAGGTTGTAAGGATCCATGGATTTCCTTTGAGCATTGGTTCAGACAGGGATGTGAAGTTCATGAGTCACTTTTGGAAGACTCTATGGAGTAGATTGGGCACAAATCTATCTTTTGGATCAGCTTACCATCCTCAGACCAATGGTCAAACAGAGGTGGTTAACAGGGTGCTAAGTAATCTTCTAAGGTGCCTAACTAAGGAATATGGACAAATATGGGATATGGTTATCTCACAAGCTGAGTATGCTTACAATGATAGTGTGAACCAAACCATAGGGAAGAGTCCTTTTGAAGTTGTGTATCAGATGCACCCAAGAGGCATATGTGAGCTCAGAGATCTTGGAGCTATGGAACAAAGAAGTGGACATGCAGAAGACTTCAGTTAGACCATGAAGGAGATTCAGGAGCAGGTAAAGAGGACAGTCATTGAGGCTACACAAAAATTGAAGGAGAAGGCAGATATGTCAAGGAAGGATGTGCAATTTGTAGTAGGGGACTATGTCATGGTCCACCTTAACAAGTCAAGGTTGTAGAAGGGAATGTCAACCAAGTTGCAGATGAAGAGAGTGGGTCCATGCAAGATATTGGCCAAGTATGGTAAGAATGCATACATGGTGGAGTTACCTATCGATCTAGGCATTTCACTAGTTTTCAACATAGCTGATTTGATCAAGTATGAGGGGGCAGTCAGTGATGTGGATCAGAACAGTAAGGAGATCTTCAAGGACATCAGCTATGTATCCTTACCTAATCAAGAAAATCCTCAGGAAGAGAATATTTTGGAGTCAAGAGTGAAGAAGGCTACAAGAAACAAGGTGTACATGGAGCACCTTGTCAAGTGGAAGAACAAGCATGAATCAGAAGCCACATGGATTCAAGAAGATCAGTTCAAGAAGTTTGGTATTGACCTGTCATTGGTCTCTCCTTCCATTCCCTAGTGTTTGGGCTGAGAGGGGGAGAATGGTGCAGGAGCACCTAGGAGGCATTTGGAAACACTAGGAAAATTTTGGAAGCCTAGGAAGAATTTTGTGATTTTGATGTTTAAGGTCATGTTGACCATTTAGTTTTGAGTTGTGAGATGTTAGAAGATGTTAGGATGAAGGTTGATCAGTAACTTATAGTTGAGTGGATGAGTTTCTCAGTTTGTTTCACTAGGTTTCACTAGGAGTCAGAAATAAAGTCCAAAATGTTGCATTTGTGCAATTTTGGCCTATTGTGGTGGTTAAGTCCGACCAATGGAGAGGTAACCACCTTAAAAGCCTTTAAAAGGTAGTTCTCGAACTAAAATGAGGGTTGGAAAAAGAATTGTATTTGTTTGAGTTTACTGTTCATATGAAAAAATATTGAAGTTCTTGCAATTTTTCTATTTTTTAGTTCTTTTGTTGTGTTAATGGAGAGTTCCTGGTATTGAAAAGTGTGTAGCACATGTGGTATTCATTTTACAAGCTTTTTTTAGTTCTTAGAGGTGTTGTTTCATCATTCCCAAGCTTTGTTCTAAGTAGGTTTTGTTCTTTTTATTGTTGATTAGTTTTAGTAGACTGTTATTCATGGAGTCTTAGACCTCTGTTTTCCACTATACCTGGTGTATAGTCCATGGGGAATGAGGCTAAGCTCCATGCTTGTATATAGGATAGGCTTAGGAGGTTGTAGAAGGAAAGGTTCCATGGAAAATGTTTTCTCCTAGGTGAGCTTGACTGAGCCTGGCTAGGAAAGACAGTGAAAACAAGCCCTAATACAGCAGGGGTAACCATTCCCAGGCAACCTAAGTTGTGTAGTG
>VDFB02386147.1:0-27184 GCA_007258455.2 Sequoia sempervirens | reverse complement strand
TATTTTTAGCACCATTGCATGATAATAATTATTTTATTATTATTTTCAAATTTGAACTTCCAGTCAGTGGCAGTGGAACTGAAAGGCAGCCAATCAGAGGATTTCTATTCTTGTCAGGGTTTTGAGTTCTTGCAGTTATCAAATTGGTGCGAGTTTCTTCTTGTTTAACATGGCGCATTCTTCATTGTTATTCACAGAGCTTTCAATGGAAATTCGATTTCATTGAGAGTAAATTCAATCTTAAGTGAATTCGTATTTTTCAAAAGCAAGTTTATGTTTTCAAAGGGGAAATCGAAGTTTATTAATTTTCAAGACAAACTTCAAAGCAATTCGTATTTCTTCAAGAAGAGAAGGCGTGCATCTTTAAGGGAATTCATAGTAGCGAAATTTGCAAGTTCTTCAGAAGACAAGTTCTTCAATTCTCAAAGGCGAATTTTGTCAAAGGAAAATTCATAATTTTGAAGCAAAATTCGTTTTTCTTCAAGGCAAAGGCGTATTTTGAAGCAAAATTCATTTTTCTTCATTCACAAGGCGTATTTTCAAGGGAGATTCGTATTTCTCAAACAAAGGCAGATTTCTTATCTATTAGCAAAGGCGATTTCTCCAATCACATTCTTTTGCAGGTTAAAGTTCACAGTTCTCAGCAATTTGAAGAATTCAAGGGCGATTTTCACAGAAAAAGAGCATCATAAAAACGTCTTTTTCATCCTTCAATCTCAGATTTCTCTTAGATTTCAATTCGCATGTTCCTGAAATTGGCGAAATTCGACAAGTCTCAGCATCTGGATCATTTCTATATAGCTTCCTCGAATTAAAATCGCAGGTTGATTTTTCGTGAATTTTTAACTTCAACATTCGCTCTTTCTAAATTTCTATCAAAAGTCTTTGTATGAATGGTAGAAGTCATATTTTCAAAGATTCACGCTCGGGTTGTTCTAGAATCTTTCTTCTCTCGACAAACCCATATGTCAGATTTTTTCATTAGAAAATGCGCTCGATAGGCTGCTATTTTACCCTCAAGAAGTTATTTTTAGCTTTCCGTAAAAGTTGTCTTAATATAGTCAGGTTCGTTACCAACGCGAAGTTTCTTTTCAGAGTACAATACACACAGACCGAATTCAAGACCAAATCGGTTTTAATTCATGACTTCATCAGAAAAGCTGAGACCGATTTGTATCACGCTGCAGAAGAGATGTTGGCTAACACTTCAGTTACGGAGCCGCCAAAGTTACCAGTCAGTGAAATGCTGGTTGAGTGTGCAAAGATTGCGAAGATTGCTTAAGTTGCTGACATTCAGATGCTGATGCAGTTGACAGCCTCGTTGAGGGATTGGTTGCTCGATATCACAACCAGTAGACTTCAGTTTCTCACCTCTCAGGATAGACATTATACACAGGAGTTAACTTGGCGTTACCCTTTCAAGTTAACTGCTTGTCTCACCTCATGCATGTCTATTCTGAGATTCATCTTGTTTACTTGGAGTTTTATTTAGGGTTTTACGTTAACTGATGATAGTCTTCCAGTTAACTTGTGTTCAATAAGGACGTGCATGCTCGCACAATTGTCCATTTTAGATTGATGTTTCACCAAAATCAGGTGTTTCAGCCTGACCTATAGTTTACTTAATTAGGGTTTGGCGATTGCTTGCATGCATCATAGGAATCAGGTAGATGACACAAGGTGATTTTGTGTTCCCTACACCTTGATGTATATAAATAAGAGCTTTTGCTCATTTGTAAATAACTTTTGCTTGAGAGAGAAATATATGCTGCGCCTACCTTGCCCTCAATATTGCTCTTTTTCGTATTTGTTCATGTTTCTTCACTATTGCAATTGATTGTTATACCACATAGGGTTTCAAAAGATTGTGATGCTGAATTATTTCCATAGATTAGATATTTGTTTGAACGTCTTTATCATTGAGATCAATTGTTATACCACTTAGGGTTCCAAAAGATTGAAGTGATAAGGCTGTTTTGTGTTAATTTACCATTATAATCGATCGTTATACCACCTAGGGTTTCGAGAAGTTGCAGCGGTAAATCTGTTTTGTGAATCTTTATCGATATAATTTAAGGTTATACCACATAGGGTTTCACGAGATTATAAAGATAAAGGCTGTTTTGTGAAGGCTTTGCTGATTCGATTAAGTGTTATACCACCTAGGGTTTCATAAGATCGTCTTAGTAAATTCTTAAATCTGTTGTGCTCAATAAGCTGGTTTAGATTGAGATGATAGTTGTGCCCACCTTGCCTTCAAGTAGAGAGTCTAAACCCGCTTATCGTCAGATAATCATCCCTGCTCCATTTCCTCATGCTCTGTTTTCTTGAGGAAACTGGAGATTTAAAGTAGTTAGCTTAGTTGTAGTTAACATCTCATGAAACCAGAAAATCCTTAGTCGCGAACGTTTGGTTTTTCTTGTCCTGAAGCTCTTCCAAATTGCAGGAAACAAAAAGATAGGACTTAGATTACTTTTCTTTTCCATGCATTCCAGCACAACGAGGGAGCTTCCCCTCCTAATTTGAAGAGCACTCATTGCGTAGTGTACATAGCTGTCCATACAAACCTGCACTCCAGAGGTGTTAGATTTGACGCCAACAGTTTTTTGGCGCCCACCGTGGGGCACGAGGCAAGAAAACTTCAAGAAAAGCTTTACGCTTTTATTTCACGGGAATGACACTCTGGCATCCTATTGCATGATCCACACAGAAGCAATGGATGATAACAATAATGCTGACAGGCGACGTCCACCCCCATTACCTTGGGGTAATAACATTGGACCTTTGGCTTTTGAGGTAAATCATGAGTTACCTAAAGGGTCAAGGAAGCGTTTTCCTCGGTTTCAAGGCGATGGAACTCAACACCTGGAGGACCATTTTTCTGCGTTCACAACGGCTTGCGCTGTCTTGCACGTGGAGCATGAAGACATCGCGGTGCGTCTCTTTGTCGAGACTCTTGTGGGAAATGCTGCCGACTGGTTCAATCACTTGGCGCCAAGCAGTATCACAAGTTGGGCAACTATGAGCGAGAAGTTTTTAGCGAGATTCAAGCCCGTTGAAGACAATCATATGTTGTTCGCCCAACTTACAAATTCAAAGATGGAGCACAAAGAACACATGAGGGATTTTGTGGCAAGATTTAATCGTCTTGTTACAAGAGTTTCTTCTACATTCGATCCATCACCGGAGATTCTGATAAGCTGTTTCATAAATGCTCTTCCATCAGAGATAGCCTTCTTTTTGAAGACGGCCAAAGCAACAGAGTTGAAGAGTGCACAAGAACACGCCATTGAGTTGGAAGATAATATGATCACTTCTGGCTTGATGAAAATAGATTCTATCAGATCTCCAGTTCAGCAACCGTACCAGCCAAAGAGAGACAATCTTCAGCCACGGTTGCCAACATCTCCACCAAGATCAATGATTGAGGCTGCACACAGTGTAGTATTTTGTCCTTTTCATGACACTAATGAACATACCGGATCCACATGTCCAGAGAACCTGAGAATGATCCAAATCATGGGATACACTGAAGCTGCTCCCAGTTCTAGTTTTGTACCAACACCAAGTTCGAAGGTTGTTTTACCACAAATGGACAACTTCGATGGCGACTCCGCAGCGGGATACTTTGATGAAGAACCCGTAGATCAAGAAGAAGAAGAAGAATACCGTCAGTACACTCCTCCTGTGTTTACACATGCTCAGCATTTCAAGGCACAGAAAGAAGAAGAAGAAAGGCGGAAATCAAACGAAGAGGGTGAAGAAGTGCCATTCACTTCTAAACCCAAACCTTCACATGCAATTACTATGCCAGTTGCTCAAGAGACGTCTTCAGCAAATTTTGACATCGTAGCTTCCATGATGAAGACCAAGGTACAAATCTCGCAACTGGAATATCTTCAGGATCATCCAGAAGAATTAGATCAGATTCTCAAGGTCGCAAAGAAGCAGGCTGTGCTCAAGTCAAATGTTCCAACAGAAGCAAAGCCTGAAACGGGTCCTGGTAATTGTGCAACTCTGTCAGAAATAAAAGTTGAAGACCAGAACATTGTTTGTTCTGAAAAAAGACCGACAGAGGAGACAGAGTCATGGACAATACAGTTCGATGGAGATTGTTCAGATACATTTTTAGAAGAAGGGGAATTGATCATATCCCCTAAAAAACAGTTGAACCCAGTTGCACATTTCCTGCAATTGGAATTAACTAAAGTTGAGAAAGAGGTGCTTTTGCAAGGCCTCAAAGATGCCGAGGACATGGGAATCAAACTCCTATGTGTTAAAGGTGATGTAGAGTTGATCAATGAGCTAGTTAAAGGATATTATCAGATCAGAAAAGATCACCTTCGGCATTACAGAAATCGAGTTTGGAACTCGATAGACTGGTTTGAAGAATTCAACATTCCAAGGATGGACTACAACAGAACTAATGTCTCAGGAATATTAGATTTCCCATTTGCATCATATTCTGACTTTTGTCAGAGTACCTTTGCATGGATATATGAATACCTTAGAATCTTCATTCCAGAAGGATTGCCTCCTGCAATTCCCATCAGAAGAGAAGTCAAGCCTTTCAGGCAGAAACGACATTGGTGGGAGGCTCTTCTCGCTGCCATGCAGCGAATAATATTCAAAGCACTTCATCTCTTCGGGGGTGGAGTTAGTTTTCTTTAAGTAATTTTTATGCTTTAACGTTATGTCGTATTATATTTCCCCGTTTTGTGATGTTTTGTCGTGTATTAGGTGATTTAGGTAGTCTTGTTTAGGTGATTTTTAGGTTAGGTTTTTAGGAAACTCCAAAGTTTTAGGTGAATAGGGAAAAGTCTTGACTCCAATGCCCAATTATAAAACACTGGTCTACTTAACACTGAGATTCTTAGGTTCTCCTATGCCGTAGGTATCCGACATGGTCACCAGACGGAGCCTAATGTTGTACCCAAACCAAATTTTTTGCTTCATCAAGGCATTTTGCATTTAAAAGTCTAAACCTTGCTAATTTGATGTAAAACACAGTTTTGGGCAATGTCAAGCATGGAGTTTTTGTCAATATTTTGTCGGTCAAAGTCAGTTATATTGATCAGAACCTGAAGCAGAGACTCAGAATGGAGCTTTTCACAGTGGAGGAGCATCTCACGACAGCATTTCAAATTGTACACGGTCGTTTCAATGATCGAAACGGAGTTTTCAGTGGTCAAAATATGAAGATTTTTCAAAGGAAAATTCACAAAGTGCAAGTATAGCTCAGGGGCGCCCAACTTGTTGGAGGTTAAGATCTTGCTGAAAGTGCTCAAGCATACAGTCAATCTCTTCAGAATCAGTCTGGCTATCCTTCGAGCTATCCAGTGAAGCATTCTGAGAACCACAGCTCCGGTTATCAGCGACAGAAAACAAAATCCCTAAATTTTAGGAGATGAGAATCTTGCTCTTTTCAGGCAAAAGCGCGCCTCTAGCCTGAGGGCGCCCATCTCAAGGCAGGGGTAAATTTTGATAGTTTCGATGCCAGACGCAGTCAATCCGTTCACAACTAGTCTGCTTATCCGACGAGATATCAAGTGCAGTCATCCGACTCTCAGAGTTCAGGCGGCAGTCGTCCAAAGATCAGCTTAAAATGGAGTTTTCATGTTTCTGAGCTTCTCCGTTTATGCCCAGTGCAAGTACAGGCCAGGGGCGCTGGTTTAAAGGACCCTTCAGATGGCGATATTTGCGGACAATGTCTTCACGACATCAGTAGTATTCTAGCCTAGCTACGCAACGCACCATTCAGCTTGTCGATCCGACGTTTCTGGTGGTCGTGGCGGAGATTCTACCAAGCACGTAATTTTTACGGGTGAACCAATAAATGGTTTTTAGTGCATTTTTATAGTCTTAAGGCGCCTAGCCTTTAGGCTGGTCAGATGAGCTCGTTCGCGTTCGAAGTCTTCACGGCTATTGAGCGTAATCAATTTATCTTTCCAACAAGCATAGCCGGCAGCCTTCAGCATTTGGCAGTCGCTCATGCGTGCGAGGTCTTTGGTGTCATATTACAAGGTGAAGATGTCCGAAAACGTCCAGAAAATGGCTAAGTCTGGGAGCGGTAAACGTAAATAAAATACGCACTGGAGTTTTTGAGGTCTTAGAAGCAGTTTTCTTGCTTCGTCGCCTCCAGTGACTTCTCTTGTAGGCCCTCCTGGCTGTCCGTTAAAATAGATAATGCCTGAATCGGGTCATCCCAACTCCAGATATCAGCCGTCAAAGTAGGGTATTTTGATGACATTTGATTTTCGTCGAAATGACAAAAGTGCAACCTAAAGCCGTATGCTTCCTTTGAGGCCTTAACAGCCTTTTAGTTTGTCGTGCATACAAATAATCGGATGCGTAATATCTTCACTGGCACCGGTGAGCTTCGGCCTCATATCGTCGCCAGGGTTCACCGTCAATCGTCAAGAGTCAGCTTGAAGTGTGTCGATGGCGCTTTAGGAAATGGCTGGAAACCGAACCCAGAAGCAATTTAATCAGGTGCGCTTAATTTTTCAAGGGGTTAAACGATGGATTTTACAGTAGTGTCTCCCAGCAGACATTTCTTCCTTGTTCAGTAGGCTTTCCGATGAATATCTCATATCAGTCTCAACATCACCCGGTCATCCGGAAATCGGTCAAGTTGGCCGCCGTGACAAGGTTATGCCTATTAAATAAGGATAGTAATGAAGTATCTTGAGCAAATGGACGAGAAGCTCAAGAGATGACTTTCTAATCAAGAAAGTCAAAAGTGATGAATCGCGAGTTTCAACCGGGCTATTAACCGGTTCGTGAATATGTCTATTTTTAGCGCCATTGCATGATAATAATTATTTTATTATTATTTTCAAATTTGAACTTCCAATCAGTGGCAGTGGAACTGAAAGGCAGCCAATCAGAGGATTTCTATTCTTGTCAGGGTTTTGAGTTCTTGCAGTTATCAAATTGGTGTGGGTTTCTTCTTGTTTAATATGGCGCATTCTTCATTGTTATTCACAGAGCTTTCAATGGAAATTCGATTTCATTGAGAGTAAATTCAATCTTAAGTGAATTCGTATTTTTCAAAAGCAAGTTTATGTTTTCAAAGGGGAAATCGAAGTTTATTAATTTTCAAGACAAACTTCAAAGCAATTCGTATTTCTTCAAGAAGAGAAGGCGTGCATCTTTAAGGGAATTCATAGTAGCGAAATTTGCAAGTTCTTCAATTCTCAAAGGCGAATTTTGTCAAAGGAAAATTCATAATTTTGAAGCAAAATTCGTTTTTCTTCAAGGCAAAGGCGTATTTTCAAGCAAAATTCGTTTTTCTTCATTCACAAGGCGTATTTTCAAGGGAGATTCGTATTTCTCAAACAAAGGCAGATTTCTTATCTATTTGCAGTTACATTTCTCCAATCACATCTCCTTTGCAAGTTAAAGTTCACAGCTCAATTGAAGAATTCAAGGATGATTTTCATAGAAAGAGCATCAAAAACGTTTTTCATCCTTCAATCTCGTGATTTAGATTTCACTCAAAGATGTTCTCACAAATTGGCGTAAATTGGAAGTCTCAAAGATCCGATCATTTCTATATAGCTTCCTCTAATTAAAATCGTATGCTTGATTTTTTCGTGAATTTAACTTCGTGAACATTCATCGAGTTTCTAAATTTCTCGACTCAAAAAGTCTTTGCATGGTCGAGTAGAAGTTAGATTTTCGCATTTCTGACGTTCTGGGTTGTCTTAGAATCTTCTTCTGGACAAAACCCGTATCTCAGATTTTTCGCCGAAAATAAATCTTCGAAAGGCTATTTTTAGCTCTCAGAAATGTTGTCAGAATATAGCCGTGTTCACAGTCAACAGGCGAGTTTTTCAGAGTACAATACACACAGATTGAATTCAAGACCAAATCGGTTTTAATTCATGACTTCATCAGAAAAGCTGAGACTGATTTGTATCAAGCTGTAGAAGAGATGTTGGCTAAACACTTCAGTTACGGAGCCGCCAAAGTTACCAGTCAATGAAATACTGGTTGAGTGTGCAAAGATTGCAAAGATTGCTCAAGTTGCTGACATTCAGATGCTGATGCAGTTGACAGCCTCGTTGAGGGATTGGTTGCTCGAGATCACAACCAGTAGACTTCAGTTTCTCACCTCTCAGGATAGACATTATACACAGGAGTTAACTTGGCGTTACCCTTTCAAGTTAACTGGCTGTCTCACCTCATGCATGTCTATTCCGAGATTCATCTTGTTTACTTGGAGTTTCATTTAGGGTTTTACGTTAACTGATGGTAGTCTTCCAGTTAACTTGTTTCAATAAGGACGTGCATGCTCGCACAATTGTCCATTTTTAGATTAGATGTTTCAGTCAAACTGAGGGTAGTTTCCCAGTTGACTGTATAGTTTACTTAATTAGGGTTTGGCGCATTGCTTGCATGCATTGCAGGAACTATAGATGACACAAGGTGATTTTAGGGTTCCCTACACCTTGATGTATATAAATAAGAGCTTACGCTCATTTGTAAATAACTTTTGCTTGAGAGAGGAATATATGCTGTGCCCACCTTGCCCTCAATATTACTCTTTTTCGTATTTGTTCATGTGTCTTCAATATTGCAATTGATTGTTATACCACCTAGGGTTTCGAAAGATTGTGATGCTGAATTCTTTCCATAGATTAGATATCTGTTTGAACATCTTTATCATTGAAATCAATTGTTATACCACCTAGGGTTCCAAAAGATTGAAGTGATAAGGCTGTTTTGTGTTAATTTATCATTGTGATCGATCGTTATACCACTTAGGGTTTCGAGAAGTTGCAGCGGTAAATCTGTTTTGTGAATCTTTATCGATATAGTTGAAGGTTATACCACATAGGGTTTCACGAGATTATAAAGATAAAGGCTGTTTTGTGAAGGCTTTGTTGATTCGATTAAGTGTTATACCACCTAGGGTTTCATAAGATCGTCTTAGTAAATTCTTAAATCTGTTGTGCTCAATAAGCTAGTTTAGATTGAGATGATAGTTGTGCCCACCTTGCCTTCAAGTAGAGAGTCTAAACCCGCTTATCGTCAGATAGTCATCCCTGCTCCATTTCCTCATGCTCTGTTTTCTTGAGGAAACTGGATAGATTTAAAGTAGTTAGCTTAGTTGTAGTTAATGATCTGCGAAACCAGAAAATCCTTAGCTGCAACGCTCTTGGTTTTCTTAACCTTGTGCCTCTTCCAGCTGAGAACAAAAAGATAGGACTTAGATTACTTTTCTTTCATGCATTCCAGCACAACGAGGGAGCTTCCCCTCCTAATTTGAAGAGCACTCATTGCGTACATAGCTGTCCTGCACAAACCTGCACTCCAGGTGTTAGATTTACGCCAACAATACTTGAATGTAGAATGAATTTCGAACTTGCTTGATGATTGAAATGAGAACAATCTAACTTGTATTTATACATTGCTTGGGAGAGGTCGCACCTCTTCAATAACAAGGTCGGCCACAAGGAAAATAATTACAAATTAAATAATTTACTTATCAAGTCGGCCAAGATAATCCTTTTTCATTTGGACGCCACCAATGAGAAGAAGGTCGGCACATATAAAAAACTCATGCCAATTAAGAATATGAGTTCTATAAATTAAATAGCTCTCAAGCTATAATTTAATTTATTCAATCAAGAACAATTACTGTGCTGGAAGAATACGACTGAAGCTGAATATAACATCAACACAAATCTAGTAGTTATGATGCCTTGACACCCTCAAGATCTAGAAACATATTACCCAACCCATCTCCCCAGTAAGAATTGTAATATTTCAACTTGAAATCTCTTCATAAGACCCCTAAGGTTTCCTTGTCAAGTAAATGGAAAACTTCCTCATAGATATATGTCATACTTCTAATCCTCTTCTTAAGTTCTTGCTTTAAGGTTATGAGAAATCTACAACATTAAAAGAGTTTTGGTTAAAATGAAATTTCTTGAGGGCAAGCAAATTGGGAGGGGAGGACTGTCATGTCCCCTCGCATAACACCACTTAACCAAGGGTCACCCCATTTGCAAAACCGAAGGAAGAAATCGCATTCACTATCCTAGCCGAATGCCTTAAAAGAATAATTAAAATCGATAATGTAAAAGACAATATTAACATATGTTAATTGACTTTTAAAGATAATCGCTATCATTAAAGAGAATGACAGGGTGCCTCCAAACAAAAAGACATGGCTAGAATAAAAGGATGCAACCCTTCACACGCATAGATATAGATGAGAGAAACCATTCATGGGGGGATCATCGAAGTAGAAACAGAAAAAAGAGATGCCCGCCAAAAAGGAGATATTGTGATAAATACGTGAATCTTAACAAGTGTATTCCTACCACTCAGCATACTGTCGATCTGATACATACTGCATTAGTTAATCTTTCTTATGATAATGAGTTGATGTATTTGTATTGTTCGATTTCTTACCATAGCGATCTGTTGCATTTGCATTAACCAATTATTATTATTCGCATCTGATTGATATAGTTGTGTCGATTAGTCGTTATAACAGAGATTGCAATGATTGATTAACTCTTGATAGCAGCAGTCTGTTGTATTAGCATTAAGTGATTACTCTTCATAGCATCATGCGCCATAGATTTCTCATTAGTCGATAACATCAGATTACACACATACACTGATTCATTATGCCTTTTCACAGCACCGATCTGCTCACATGTGCATTGACTAAATAGTATAGAACTTGGCTAATGTTGAATTGTTGTTATCTAACCACCCAGTATCAATTGTTATTTTATGCATCAATCTGAATCTTTAAGCATTACTGATTGTCATTTAGGCATGAATTGAAATACTGTTCTTTATACATAGCCATAATAGATACAGCACATATTGCACATGTTTGACTAAGGATAAAATCTAAGTGTCTGAATCTGTTTGAAAACCTGCTTGAGGGAAAGGGCCTGAGAAAGTTGTGCGTGCCTAGAGATCTCACTCAAGTTCCGCCCAATCTTAAGGAAAGGATGGGCCATGGAGGAGTGGAAGCCCCACTCAAGTTCCGCCCAATCCAAAGGAAAAGATGGGCCATGGAGGAATGGAAGCCCCACTCAAGTTTTTCCCAATCCTAAGGAAAGGATGGGCCATGGAGGAGTAGAGGTCCCACTCAAGTTCCGCCCAAACTTAAGGAGAGGTTGGGCCGTGGAGGAGTGGAAGTGCCTAGACCGCTTGTGAGCTCCGCTCGATTCCACTAGTAGGCAAAGTGTCTTTTGAGGTTGTGACATGGATGGGGAAAGCAGGTACAGGTCGCCAAGGGGGAGAGTTATGGTATACAACCTCTTAGGCTTGGCTATGGCTTCGGGTGGACCCACCATGTTGCTCCTCTTAGTTCATAATAGTTGCATCGATGATAAATTTATAATGTGTTGCCCTGGATTAATGCTAACAAATGTATATATGCATTTGGGAATGTTTTCCATGGATTGAATTGGGTTCCAGATATAGTGGCACCCTGGTGACATCATATGAGATGGTATTTTGCACAGCTCACAAACTTGCTCCATTTGGAAAATTGATCCAACTAGGTCATTGCTATCTATTTTGCACATGTCTATTTTTTGGGACAAAGTTTTTGGACCAGAATCAGAGTCTCCATTATGTTGTTTCTAGTGAGAAGGTTGACTTTCTAATGTAGAACTAAGTGTGTTCAAAGTTGTAGATCCTAGTTATGTCAACCTTCCTTGCATCACCATGGATATCTTGTTGGTTTTGATATCCTGATCCAATTGCAATTCTTTGAATGTCTCCCTGCTTGACATATGATTCAGCTTCTATATGATTTGGTCTAGATCTATCTTCTTTGGCTTATTTGTCCAATTCCTTCTTGATTGGCATGCAGTCTATCTTCACTTGGAGATTTGCCACAGTTTAATATAGATACTTGTACAAGCTCCATAATTTTTGCAAGCTTTCCCCTCTAATTCTGGATCATCCTTGAAATGAGTCTTTTATGGTGTTGGGGAAGACTTACCCTTGCCTCTAATGGTAGGAATACACATGTTGCAATAATTGACTGAAGGTCAAAAATTAAGCTTACCGATCATTTAGATGAATCCAACAACTACTATCTTGTGTAAAGGTGCAAAACCCCAAACCCAAAATCTAATAGCTTTTTTAAACCCTAGTTTGTATGATGGAGACGAAATCCTTAAAATTCTTCTGGGATTAAATGTTGCTGATTTTGAACCTAGGTTTTCAAACTAGAAGACACCAACCTATAATCTAGCTCAATGTAACAGTGTCCCAATCAATAGATCTAGGAAAGGAAGGAAAAGAAATTTTGCAAAAATAATCGATTTACCTAGAATATTGATTTTCACTTACCTCCGTCAATGCCCAAACTGAAACTCTTATACCATTTGTAATGAAATTACAATATTGCATGACTAGAATAACAACAATTTGCAATAAATACAATGCCCATAAAAATATAACACTTTGCAAATCAATATAATGCCCAAACAAAATAACAAAACTTCACAAATAAGAGTAGATAGGAAAGATCCATGCAATATACATGTTGATTAACAAACTAAGCCACTTCAAAGGGGCAACCTCCTGCAACCTTACAAAGAGAATAGAGTTCATGGATATGATGTCCACTGGTAACCCACTACTGCCTCCTATTTATACCATTAATTGGTTAGGGTGACCCTATATTCCCAATTAGGCTAATTACTACCATTATTAAATCTAGAAATTATTGAACAACCAAATCAAAGGTTATGCACGCCACAAGTCAGCCACTCCATAACCCAATACACCTAATAGACTAAGGACATAATAATTGCATCTTGACTATACCATTAGGCATGTTGATGGAAACTTCATAGAATTGTGATTTACTTTTTGCTAGAGTATGAAGTTGAAACAAGTTTCAAACATGCAATATAAATATAGAAATGGCCTAAAAGGTAACTCGTTGGCATTTTGACAATGATGAGTTGTAAGGTATGCCTCCATTGATGTTTCTTGCACTGCAGCAATACTGTGACAAAGGTCCTAAGTTGGTATCTAACTTGACCTTCTAGCAATTACCATCCTTAAACATTGTATTATGCTTATTGCCTATGATACAGTGATAAGAACATTGTAATATTTTAAGATTAGGATTGTAACTGATTAATTTGAAAGACGTTGGAATTTCATATAAGAAAAAGATAAAATAAAGAAAAGGACATGATAATGTACTCTGCCCAGAGGATTGGTACCCTGCTTTGACGCCATGGAATGCAATTACATAGGAGCTAGTATCGTTGATACTGTCAAGTGAATGGGGCACTCCTACTTGTCCAAATGACACCTTGTTAACCATGTTATTCTACTTACTACATGAAAAGAAAGTGATGGATATAGATCCTTTAGGGTAAATTAAAGACCAAGAAATATAACCATTATTAAACTCCTTTAAGTTTGTTGATCTTGCACGATGGAGTAGAAGTTCAACAAGATCTGATTTTATCTTATTACCTGACTGCACATGCTTGAGAAAATAGTTTCCTGAGGATTTAATAAGTAATAGGAACCTAATTGAGGTTACATTTGGCATCAATGGTGTGAGGGAATGTAAAATGTATCAGGCTTAGATCTTAATCATATTTTGCATGCTTTGGAAACATCAGATATCTATGATGGATATATGCTTACGATCTTACTTTCAATAATATAAAAGATGTGGAACTGTACCGACATATTGTACTTATGAGAGTCAAATTGATATGCAATTTGACTAGTAAAATGTGATAGGAATCACTGTACCGTCCAGAAAGGAGAGTTAAACTTTTATGTTATGGAATACCTTGCATCATAAGTCATAGTTACCTTAATCCTTAAGAGGAGTAAAGAATGAATTGGATGATAAATATGAATAAGCGAACTAACCTGGGAGTTAACCCACTATTTTTAAGACTTTCTTGGGCTAGAATTATAGGTATCAATTGGATGGTATATTGGCAGTTGCATAGTACACTAAAATAAACTTAAGAATGACAACTTGTTCATTAACAAGGATGATGGGAAATGGTAGAGAAAGTGCTGCATAGTTGGGTATGGATGATTACATGGGAGACAATGCCATCATATATAAACGGCTTTGGAACATCCCTCTACCTATTTAGATTGTAAATTACTTAGTGAGTTAACAAGTATATTGATTTGATGATAATGTGAAATCTTGTCAATTACTACTTTGGTTTTACTATGTTGACTAATTAAAGGATGCCTATTTTGGAAATTGATTTATGGCTTAGACTAATTGACGCGATCAGCTGAATTTAATATTGGAGTCAAAATCTAGGATTGTCGACTACTTGATAGTGCTAATTGAAGTTATCTAAATTGCATGGGGATTAGAAATGATTATTGATGTAGTATTTTCCAATTTTAGTGATAGAAAAAAAGTATTATGAGCTATTTATGGAAATTACAGCATTACAGGCATGGTGGCTTCATTGTCAGTGACAATTATTTGACAGCATTTCTGCCCGACCAAATATGCCTGGTGGTGGAGTCTCAAATTGGCTTAAAATCCCAGTGATTAATGGATTCGGTAATGCAGACAGTACTTGGAAAGATGTTGCTAATAATGTACATGAGAGCTTGGGAGCAGCTCCTGCCCTTAACTGCTTCTTCAAACGCTACTATAGCTCGTCCCATCAGAAATCTACTATGCAGTTATATGTCAATTTCGGATTTGAATCTATTGCTTGAAACATAGAAGAATGTTTGTAATCTTTTACCTGAGAATCTATAGAGCAGATGGATAATTGTCTTACTAGCCACATGCTGAACACTGTGGTCAGAATGATGGGTTTAAGCTCATCTCAGTGGTGATGAGAGTCTGCTTCTGTGCAGAACTAACCCTTGGGGATACAGTTGAGCTTCAGCTGCACATTTGTTCCACGTGCACTAGCTTCTATCAAGTCTGTTAAGGGCTGTTGCGATGACAAATGTCTCTGTTCTGGTCATGGATATGCTTCAGATCCCATGTTTCACTGTCTTCTCTGAGTTTCCTTGTTTGCTCTCTCAGTTTGTATTTGGTGTTTCTTTCAGTTTGTAAAAAGTGTCTGTATGTCTAACGAGCAGGTATACAAAATGCAATTGCCTTTATAACACTGTAAATTTTAGATATCAAAAGAAGTATTTCACGTTTTGTAAAATGTCTGGACTCGCTGCAGTGTCAATGAGGATGACCTGCAAGTTCTTTAGCCTCACAAACCAGACCAGATTATGTTAATTTCTGATATGTTAATACAAGATGCCAAAATATAATGAATAGTTCTGCATATGTATACAAAATATACAGCACACCAAAAATGTTTATCTCCATAACCTTTGGATTCCGTTTCCGTTTCTGGTAACATTGATTTTCGTATAAGAAATAAATTAATTTCAGCTCGTTCATTTTGTGACCATTCTCTTTTTGACCTCTCATTCTAATTCTTTTCCATCTAACAAAAATTGCATATTCAAATCCAAAAGAAATTCAAGTTTGGAAAATTCATTTCTTTCCATAACAGTCGTGTAATAATGATTCCAGATTTCAGTATAGATATCAGAAAATGTACTATTGTGCCAAAATTAGCTCTCTGTTTTAAAGGCAATTATGGTATAGTTCATCCTGGATATATATAATGACAAGGATTTTTATACAAGTACATACCCTGTTTGAGACTTAAATTTTAGCTAATGATTCTAAAATTTACTGCATTTGTCATGTTAGATATGGTAACTGAAAACAAATTAAAATATCCAGTCATCATCAAAACTTACCCAGCATTGAAAATGATTGGTGGAAGAAGATAGATGAAGAAGAGCTCCTCGTTGAACACCAGAATCCGAGAACTCTTACCTTTGCTGATTGCCAACAGAATCACTCCAGTGATGATACCCTGTAGTACACCCAAATGTAAGCCCGCATTCCCTCTCAGTTCATCTCAGAAATGCATGACCACGGTCTTAACAAAAACTGAGAATACTTACAATAATAAGAGCTGTAATTGACTCATTCATCCATCTATTCTCCTCCAAAAGGTGACCAATAACAATGCAAACACAGAGCAAAGAGACGAACAATGTTATGGAAACTACAGACGAAACAGATAATGAAGTTCCCAACGCCATGGCATAAGGATCTGCCATATCGCAACTAACCCATCCCTCAAGCCCCCAATGCCTCAGGACTTAAACTGGAACCAACAGCGGCTTGGTAGAGGTCATTATCAAACTGTAGTTTGAGTACTAGAAGAAAGTCATCGAAGTCATCAAACAATTTTGTTTTCTGGAGGGAATTGAATGGTCGTTGGGAGTGGACTGTTAAGTGCCTGCGGCGGTCGATATCAGCTAAAATTAAGCTGTCAAACTTTTAAATGACAAGATGAGTGAATATTTGTTTTGGAATTTTGGGAGATTTTTTTGGGTGGGTAACCAATGGTCTTTTGGCCTTTTTAGTACTTGTTTTTTCTTGATTACCTAATTAGTTATTAATAAATTGTTTTAATCAATTACCAAAAAAAATTATCTTCTTCAAATAAAATTTAATCTATTTTGTTCTCTACAAAAATTTGTATCCATTAAATAATATTAATAAATGTTTTAGTAAAAAATAATAGTTGAGAAGATTTCACCAAAATTTATTAATTTAATTTTAATTTTAAAAATTAAAAAATTATATTTATATCTTGTCATTATTATGAATCATCTTAATGTAGATTTATGTTTTATTATTTTATAATAGATTAAAAAATTATTATAAATATGAGGTTATAAATATGTTCCATCAAGTTAGAATATAAGTATGCAATCAGTTTGTCTCATCCAACTAGAATATAAGTATGCAACTATTTTGTCTCATAAATTAAAATGTAGATATATAACTGTTTTTTAGTTCCTACCATGGAACTATAAGGCAAGGGGTAGTTTCTAACTAGTGATTAAACGTTGTATTTGCAATCAATCAAAATTCATTTTTATGTTTTTATACATTATATTTTAATTTTCTTAATGTAAAATGCAAGATTTTTAACTTTTCAAATTTCAAAAATTATTTTTCTTCAATTTTATTGGCTACAAAACTTTGAATGATAAAGGGCAAATTTTAAAGGAGCATAAACTTTTTATCACAATTTTTCAAGGTTTTTTTGCGACAATGACCATAATCAAAAAATATTTAACTAATATTTGGAAAATTTTTGAACTCTTCAAAATTTGTTTACTTATTATATTTTCCATTCTATTCATTTATTTACTTGTCATATCTTAAATAAAATATAATTCAAATGTATAAAATAATTTAATAGCAAATTCAAATAAATAATGTATTTTTAATATATTATATTATTAATTTAACAACATATTATATTATTATAATATATAAACTATATAATACATATGTAACATATATAATATCTAAAATATAATTTTAACATCATATTATAATATTATAATATATATACAATATAATATGTAACATATAAAGTTGTTGATCAGACCAACCTCAATTTGTTCTTTTGGGGTGACGAAAAACCTGTCAAGTTACATGGAGGCTATGACCGTGAGGTGCTTCTTGAGCCTTGGGACAGATTTTGCATGGTGGTGATGAAATACTTCACCCTTGAAGGAAGATACGATGTGTATTACTACTACCATTTCACTTTCCCCAATCACCTTAGGAATCACCATAATATTTACTTCTCATTTTTTCTCATGCATTCTCTTGACAGTATTGTGCTTGATGCGGTTGAAGCCATGAATTCAAATAAAAATTTCACCATCCTCCACCAAGGGCTCATGTCCAAACTTTACCATTTTCACTCAACCCTTTGCCCTCCTCAACCCATTATTGTTGTTGAAACTTCTCGACCCACCTTTGTTGAAGAGGCTCTGGTTTCTTCTACTCCCCCATCGGCTAGCATTATGGACACCCGTGGCCCGAGCAAGAAAAAATGTATTAAAAACCCTGCCTTGAAAGTTTCTCCATAGGACACATCCCCCTCTCTGGGGCTCGTCGTGGAGAGCAAAGATAAAAAAAAAACACATAGCCCCCACCTCGAGAAGTAAGGCCAAACCCTCCAAGAAGACAAAATTTCAGCTCCATCAAATTGACTCTGACATTGAGATCACCGAGGAGACCAATACCCCGTGCAAGTCAAATAGACTGGTTATCAAGCAAGAAAAAGGGAACAGTTTTAAGGAGGTCTCGGATTCTGACAATGGGGACGAGAGCGAGAGTAGGAGTAAGGAGGAAAAGGATGTGGGGGAGGAGGCTCTCTCGGTTTCTGCTAGTAGCTCCTCCCATGTCTCTGAAAGCCTTAAAAGGGGTCCTACTAGCATTAAAATCAAGGAGGTCAAGTCTTGCGCCTCCAACATTGTGAAAGATAAGGCTCCCAGGGAGGAAGCCTATAGTAAATAGGATGTTGTCGGGGAGGAGGTTGACAATCTAAAAAATAGAATCGAGAGTTTGGAGAAAAGACTGTAGGATGTTACTCGTTTTGTCTTGAAGATTATGCATAGGTCATACACTACGTTATGTCTGTTGTAGAAGGACAAGTCTACAAACAATGTGGAGGAAGAAGCCATCAGCAAGGACCTGCTTAGGTTCCTCACTGAAGATTGGGCTACCATAACTTTAGTTAAGCCATGCAGTGGGAAAAAAGATTAGTCGTTGGTGGGTTTAGGTTTTTTGATTGGGGATGGCTGAATCAGCCTTCGTTTATGTTTTGTTCTATTAAAGACATTGTTATTATGTTTATTTTCCTCTATGACTGGTATGACCATTGGTGGTCTATATCTATGGTGGTTTTAAATCATGCTATCATGATGGACATTACTAGTAGCTTTAGTTCGGTTGTTAGTTTTTTGAGTTATTTTTTATATGATCTGCTTAGGGTGATGGTTTAATTTTTAGACTTGTTGTTACTGTGTTGTTAGTGTTAGTATGTTGTGGATGGTCGTTGGTGCCTTGTATTAATGGGACAACACCCTTGTTTTGTTTCTTTTTATATCAAAAACATATATAACATCTAATATATAATTTAATATATTAGATAATAATATTATAGTTTTATATTTAAATTTTAAATTATATAATATATTATCTTTTTGATAATTTAATATATTTTTAATATATTATATTATTAAATATTTTTTAATATATATTTTATTAAATTAACATCTACTATATTAAATTAATCTTATTATATAGTGATTTACTTTTTAAAATTGCTATTTATTTAAAATTTATCTTTTTATCTAAAAATAAAAAGATATTAAAACAAGTAATGATATTTAGCTAATACAATATTCATTTGTATAAAAAAATTTATCTTTATTTTTATTTAAAAATCTTAATTTATCACTTAAACTCTTCCAATTAAATTTAATAAATTTAAATATTAATTATTTTATAATATAAAATTCTTACTTACATTAAAAAAATTTATATATATATATATATAATTTATATATTAAAAAATGCTCAAATAAAAAAAATTAAACATTTTATTACTATCTAATATAATTATACCACAATCATTATTCATTTTTGAAAGAAAGGATTAAACAAATGACACAATTTCAAGATTTAGGCAAGGTCCTCTCCCTATAAATGGACTCATCCTATACACATGGACCAATATATATATAAGTTATGTTGGTAATTAGTAATAAAGATAAAATTTATGATATATGTAAAATATTTTAACAATAATTATAATATAGTATTTTAAAATAGTATAGTTATAGTTATACATATATAATATGTAATATATGATAAATTATAATAATATAATAATATATTTTATAATAGTTATTTTCTAGTGGAATCACTTTAACATCTTCAATGGATCTACTATCTAATATAAAACATAAGAGAGAAATACGTAGAGAACAATAAATCACAACGTGGTATACATGTTTTGAGATTTTTGCAAACAATTCTAAAACTTGAAAATAGTTTGAACTAGATATTATTCTTCACATTGCACTCTACGATGAAGTATGAAATGGTCATAGGAGAGCATATATAATTTGTTAAAGAGGTTGGATGTAGTCATTGACTTTAACTATATGCTTCCCATTCAATTGTAATGAAGATCATAACATCTGGTACAGTAGAGAATGCACTTATCAAAACATAGTTTTGCATTTGATATAAGCATTGGTTGTCACCACAATCAATACTTTGTCCTTATTATTAAACACCACACACATATTTGAAATACTACTTTCTAGAAGCAATTGATTCACCAACCCTAATAAAGATCAAGATGCAGAGTCATTTCCAACAATAGAGTAAGCTTGCAACCATTGACCATTTTACAAAATTGATACATGTGTTATTGATTAAAGTATGAGACTTGATAATAGTATGTCAAAATCCTCATGGTTTGTAATAAATATGGGGCTAATACCATATCTACTCTTGAAACTATATAACACATGCTCCTACAATAGCATCACACACTTTGGAGAGGAAAACACTTTTGTAATGAACATGCATCAACAGATTAGGACATAATTTTGACCAAATTTTCAATAGGATCTAATAAGTTTGGGAAGATCATAATGTCTAACTCACCAATATCCTTTCAACATCATCCAAAGTGTGATTCTATAGCCTTTAGACAAATTTTCATTGCAAGAATCAAGTTGGCATCCATGAGGCTTGTGACATGCCAAATCACATGCCAACTCATTGTGGATACATTTATAGTGGGTTAAACACTCACAACTACTAGACGATAAACCAGTTAAGAAAAAAAATTCACTCCTTGATGAAATGGTTAAAATTTCTAGTACAACTTGTGAACTCTATGACATGAATCTTTGTAAACTATAAATACACATGTCTATAACATAGTTTACACATAAATATGTTTAAATAGGAAAAATATAAATATCCATACACCTTTCTTAAGGGTATCCATACTCCTGATCTCCCTTCTGCCCATTTTATTTTTGTTGTTCTCTGATATGGCATCATTTGGTAAGCTCTAATACAACATCCTCAAATATTTTTGCCTTATTTCTATGGTGGTGCTTGATATGATAGTTGCCTTTGTGTTTTGTGTTCTCATTTGGAAGCTTTGTCTTCCATCTTTGCAACTTGCTTGGGCGTGGGCCTTATCTTGGATGGACAGTTGTCTCTGACCACATACTGCCTAAGGAAGTGGCACCCTACCTTGTCTTCAAAAAATAATAGTCATCTTATTTTCATAGAATTCTATTATAATGTTGTTCAATTAGCTTCTTCAACTCCTTGTGTGATAGGGTTGCTTCATATATATTTTTTTGAACAAGTAACTTACCACAGTCTCATGAACTTAGCATGGAAAAAAGCTTGTGAGATTCTTATGAGTAACTCAGTGAGTTTTTCCTAGAACTGTTATTTGATTTTGAAACTACACATGATCAAATTCTTCCATCAGCCTCAATTTGAAACCAGATGTATAATCAGCCCCAACTTCACACTCATAGAGGAGCACAAGTGTGGCAAGTAACTCAAACAGAATCCTAGTGATCTTCCAGTTCCACAATTCTACCTTTTTTCATTTATTTTGTAATAGAAGAGAGCTTCCCACTCTCCTTACATACTCCTCTTGTATGCCTCTTAAATTAGCTAGAAATCCATATCAAGATATTTGCATACTATAACTCCCTCCAGGGGTTCATCTTAGAAAATAAAATCTATTTGCTTCTTTTCACTCTGAGAGGACAACACAATATATGATTTTAAGTTTCACTATTATATGAGTACATGCAGTTAGCCACAACGGTTTGCCCCAAAACAAACATATGTACAAAATAGCAAAAATAATCTAATAGACTGCAACCATATACTCATAATAGTTCATATCTGATATGAACGACAACTCAATGTCAACAATACTAAATAACAAAATTAGGGAAATAGAGTCACTTGAGGTTCAATTAGAACAATGTAAAAAAAAAATTAACTTCACAGATATTGTGCTTCATTTGATTACCCAGTTCCTATATATAGATGACATTAGGTTGGGGTATTCCCAAAGCCCCAGTGAAGCTGACTGCAAAAAAATGTAGAATTTACTACACTACTAGTCAAGGATTATGGCCAAAAGTTTTCTACATAAATTGACTTAAGAGTTGTTGATGCTTGTAAAGAATGTTCTTGTCTTCCCAAGTCACGTCTTCCAACTTTATTAAGTATTGAGAGATGGCTATGTTGTGTAGTTTCCAATTTGTGAGCAACATTAGAGATCCCATATGATGTATTATAAAGGGCCTTAGAACTTGTGTGCTAGCTTGCCGTTTTTTGTTGCCAATGGGATATTTGCTTGCAACATAAATTTAAAGGAAAATCTGATCACTAATGCAAGAGACATGAGATATGTCTTTGCAAAAATAGGATTAAGTGATGAATTAATTTGCTTTAGAAGAAGAAGAATCTTATTAACATCCATAATACCAAAATAGTCCATGGGATTACAAAGCAGGAACAAATAGCCTATGATACATGTTTACAAGGGTTAAAGAGTACTCATATAATAAGGGCAACAACCTGAAATTCAAGCGATCGTAGATTCTCTATGGAGGTTGGATCATTTTGTGTTTGGTTTTGCATTTGGGTTGTGAATTACTCATTAATTAGGCTATCAGAGACGAGAACATCCACTGTAGTGGAGGTTTATTTTATTTGGGTTCACTCTTTAGATGTTGTAAGATTTTTATTACAATATTTTATTGAATAAGGCTTTTGGCTTGTTTCCTCTATTTTTATTTATGTGAATTAAGAATAGCTAGATAGTTAAAATAGTCTTCCAAGCATCACCTAGAAGCATGAATTGGTTGATTTTCTCACACAAGAGCTCCACAACCAACACCAACAACAAAATGCATTTCAATTCTAACTTATGCAACAAATGACAAACATGTTGCAACTATTGATTAACCAAGTTGTTTGTCAATTTGTGTCAAATCACAATAGATATGCATGTAGCAAAGTATACCATGCAAATTGTAAACTGAAAATCGATGAATTCTTCCTACTTCACATGAACCCCACAATCAAACATTGTCATTATAAGGAATAAGACATTTACCATTGGATAATCATTGTATTACCATCCCTTATTTGCTAGAAGTGTTAGTGAAATTGATTTCAGATGTTTTCCTACTAGTTCTTCCTCTCTTTCTAATGCTAACTGAAGGATATGATCAGTTGATAACATTCATAGTTCTAAACTTTGTGAATTCTCACTAGACTCTTGAGAGCTCATTAGATTTTTCACTGAACAATATCAAGTGATTGAAAGGATTTAACAACGTGGTTGCTTAAAAACAATCAAATTATGAAAAGCAAAATATAAAAAATCATTTTGGGCTATGTTTGATAGAGAATCAAAGATTATTTTCCCTCTATTTAATTTGAAATAAGAAAAAAAAAACATTTTTCCTATTTTTGTCAAATTTTAAGCAGTTTTTAGTTTCCCAAGTGATTGAATTTCACTTATTCTTTTGATTTTTATCAGACATATATTACATGATGTAATCCTAGACTACAAATTGTACTTTTCACTTTGGAAACTTGTTCTTTTGAATGCAATTTCAATGGAAGAAAGAAAAGAAGTGACTACATTTTAATCTTCTGAAATGAGTAAATACAATATCTTGCAACATCAACCTATTGCTTAAAGAGATTTTTAAATATAAGAATATAAGAATCTTGTTGAGTCATTAAGTAGCAAATTGTGAACCATATCATCTAATAGCTCATTTTTCTTTCTTTTTAAATAATGAAGGAACAAGAATTAGATGTATATTGATACTCTGTACAATTTTGTAATAAGTCTTGACTATTTGTGTTAACGACTGATAGTTATAAATGTCAAGTGTTTATAATTAGAGGAAGATTTTATTTTTATGTACCTATTATTTGTTTTTTCCCTAATTTATTCATAATCATTATTGTTTCAAGTTGTTTTATTATTTGTATTGTCAAAAATCACCTACTTTGCAATTTCCATTTTATGTCATGACATTAAATGTGATAAAATGTACTAGGCAAAAAGCTAACATTAAATGTAGAATCACAAAGTTCCTCAATCTTCAACATTTAGTGCAAATATTACAACAATGTCAGCTATAACATAAACCAAAAAATTGACAAATTTCAAGATTATTATAAAGTTATATATTATCAACATTGTTGCTAAAACTTTGCAGACACAACAAATTAAAATAGGACTATTTTTTAACATTCTAGGAGGAACTTCGTTGTTGTGCAGCTCTTGTTATTAAATGCAATATCCTAAAATTTACATTATAATGATTAATATATTATTTTTATAATTAATATTAATGTGTTATATTATATAAATTAAATTATATAAAAATTCTAATTTTTTCAATTTTTAATTTGTATTTTGATTTTTTATTAATATATTATTGATATTATTTTTTAGAAAGTATTAATGTTTTTATTAATATTATTAATATAAAAATTAAAAAAATTAAAAATTATAATTTTTATAATAAAATTATTTTAATGATAATTCATTAATTTATTTTTAAAAAATCATTTATTAAAATGTTTTATAATATTTTTAAATAATATTATTTTATAAATCTTAAATATACAATTATATTATTTGATAAATAAAATAATAATTTATAAATTTCACTAAATAAATAGTATAATAAAATTGACATTTATTGATATGTTTCATAAGTTAAATTATTAAAAATAATTATAATTGCATATATATGTGTTAACTTTTTATAATACATTAAATAATTATAATTATAAAAATGTGATCATGTAACTACATTTTTGTTTCATTAAGCTAAAATATAGACATGCAATATCTTATTAGTTAACAAAATTAAAATACTCTAATTAACAAAACTTATATTTAATTTTATTCACATTAATATAACTTACATTTAATTTTTTCAACCCTACAAAACTATACTTACAATATTATAAAGGCAAGTATTTGCCACTACATGCACTTGTTTAATATTGGAAACACTTTTAATAACTATTTCATATTAATCATAAAATAAAATTTAAAATTTAAAAAGTTTATAATAAAAGATTGTTGGTAGGAATTTACAACTTAAAAAATAATATCACAAAAGTTTATAGCAATTAACAATATTTAAGTTTTTGTGTTTGTGTTCTTTTTGTTTCTATTTCATTACTTTGGGTCGCTACTTTTTGGTTGTTAGTTTCCTTTTGGTTGTTGCTTAATGCTTATCTTTTATAGCAACATTTTGTTCTAAAGGGATGTAAAGGGTTTCAGGTCCCTTCAAAACCTAGTTTTCCAATATAATCAAAACAATATTTAAGTACACATAATTATTTTAGATGGTGGATTGAGACAATACATAATCACTTACAAGACATACTCACTAATACATTTAGAGCTACCTGTAGACATCCAAAAATGCTAAAGCCTGTCACACATTCATTAACATTGCATTTTCATCATTTTCATCATTAATTTCTTATTTTTCCTCATTTTCATCTCTTCCATCATAATTGTATGTTTTCATCATTTTGGTCACTTTTCCTCATTTTCCATCATTTTCCCTCAAAATCACCTTACTTCCTCTATTAATTAAATAATTTTGAATTATTTAATTAATTCATCACTTTTTACTAATTTTCTCCCTAATTAAATCATTCATCACTTTTTATTAATTATTTAATTATCTAATTTTCTTCCTTCCACTTCCACATGGAATATTCTTTTTCAAAAAAGAATATTCTTTTCCTTGCATAATTAAATAATTTAAATTATCTAATAATCTAATTTTCCCTCTCAAAAGCATATTCTAAGGAATATTCTTTTTCAAAAATATTTCAACCAATTCCTTAAAAATAGGAGATATTTGAGTTAACTAAACCTCTCAATTAATTTCAACCCTTGATCTTCAAGATTTGATCTGAACTGTTGATCTCAAAATTTGATCTCCACCCTTGATCTAATTTTTGAAAATCTATAAAATAATCCATCTCCCTCCATCTCAAATAACCTAGAAGCATTGTAGTGAAATCATGTCATTTTGAGAATTGAATTGTATCATAATCATCTCATTTTGAGCATCTTTTAGGTCAATTCAAGATTTTGCAATCATGGGTGCACTAAGGTTTAAGCAATCCAACATCAATCTAATACAATTCATAATGGAATGTTAGGTTTACACTTCTTGGATTTTGAATTTGAATGTTAATTTTCATGTTAATTTGTCATTTTCTAAGTTGGAGCATTCAATTTCATTAGTTAGTGGGTTTTGATCAATCTTTTTCTTGTGGGTGTTTGAGATTCCTAACCCTAATTGCTTTAATTTTATCTTTAATTGATTTACTACTAAACCCATTTTTCACATTTTGGCATGCCCAGTGGGACCTACATCCCTAATCTAACATTTTTTATTGAATTTTTTGACTTATAGGTTACAATGATGTGATTGCAAATTTACAATAGCTCTTTTGTTTGTGACTTGACACTTTTGTCACGCTTTGACGGTGATTGTTGATTTACAACAACACTTTTGTCTATAGAATGATGCTTTTACTTTCTCTGTTTGTAGTTATAATGACGTGTTTGACTATGCATCAATGCATTTTTCTTGGCTCCTCACATCTGTAAAAGTTACAACACCTTTGTCTGTGTTCAACACGTTTGACTATTGCACAATGACGTGTTTGTTTTTGTAAAATATTTTTAGGTTTCTATGCTTTTTCATTTCGGCTAACCCTAGTGTGGGCATGTTTTCTTAATGATTTTGAGCTAACCTATCTGTGCAACACTTGGCAATCATTGGGAGAAGACCAAAATTGAAACTACTAACGAATTTAGTGCAAGGTTATTTGCTTTACATTTTTCTAATGTTAAAATTAACCATACATTTGAATTTGGTGCTTTAAAATGAATCTTGTTTGTTGTGTTTAGTAGACTAGGTGTGTGTATTCTCTCTCCTTGCACTTTATGCAATCTTGGATATCAAAAACATCACTAGTTTTCATTTTGTTCTTTTATCGAAGGAGTTGTCTACGTATGCTCTCCCCTTGTACCTAGTGCGATCCTGGGTGATAAAAAATAGCAACACTATTCCTTCCCTTTTTCTCTTTTTAGTAGGAGGCATACCTAGGGATTTCATCACCCTATGGTTTGACCTC
>VDFB02386146.1:0-20942 GCA_007258455.2 Sequoia sempervirens | reverse complement strand
TTGACATGTACTCGGGGACATCCATTCCCAATACCTGGCCTATTGAGAAATAAGTATATTTCATATAAGGTTCAAATAAATCAACATGAAAAGGAGGTCCATCACTATCCTATAGAGGAACGGGTTTTCCACCTTGTCTAATCCTTTGAATTGGCAACCTTCAACCCTTATATATTGTGTCCATTCTCTTGAACTCCATTTCCAATTCTTCACATATGATTTTTTCATTGCAAACCCCTTCCAAATTGAAAACCTCCCCTATTGCCTCTTTTGATAAATGTATTTGTGGCTTCCTGGATGGGTCACATTTAGCCTTGAGTTTTGAATTATAGTGGAAAACCAACAATTTTACCAATTCAGCATTAATGAATACATTAGGGCATGCCAACTTTCCTAAGTTAAGCTTCCATGGGTTGCATACTGGTTCAAAATGATTTTTCCTATGATAGTGAAAGTTGAACTCATACCCCCTTATTGCAATCCCAACATCTCCTATGAATTTGCATTTATCATCCAGTTTATCTACTTCTGCTCTAAGTTGTGTAGATCTTCTGGCTTTAGGTGCAGAACCTAGTAATTGGTCAACAAGGTCCTGCTTTAATCTTCGCTCATTGCACTCATGTTCTGTCTTAGTTTTCTATTTCTTTCCTTTTGGTTGAATTCTTTCACCATGCTTTCTACCTTTTGATTTTCCTAAGTTGGGAGATTCCATTTCCTCAAAATTACTATATTTAAAACCTAAGGAACTAAGGCACAAGAACTTACTGTATTCGCTTGAAGCCTTCCGACTGAAAGAATACCCTGGTTCTTCATTCACCTTTCCAACTCTTCTGCTATCAATTCCCCACTAATTTTTTCAATTGAATTCTCCTTATTATGCTCTGTCATGCCATTAATGTGTTAGTTGAAACACGAGTGTAGTAAGCTCGTTGTTTGAAGCTCTTACTGTCACATCATATAGTATTATCGGTGAGACATTTTCAAATTTTTTGTGATAACCTTTAGCAACGTTCATTAAATTATTCATCAAAACATCTTGTAGTCTTTCTGAAACCTCGAAGTGTCACCAACTATTATAAACTGTACATCACTATAATGTCTTGCCCTCTCATCGACATCTGGAGTCTCATCGAAAAATATCCTTTCATCTTATGTGTTTCAATGTGAATTTTTGAGTCGGGGCGATGTTTCATAGATTAATTTTTGTCTCATTGAGATATGTCCTTTGGTATGTTTTCCATTTGATGAGAAATATTTACTTTCTCACCGATGAAACCACATTCGGTGAGACATATGTGTTAGAAAGACTGCATAACTTCATCCGGATAATCATTTATAGAATCCCCTTACGCTTTGTCAGCAAGACCTGATGCATTCGATGAGACTTCACTTCGATGACTTTTAGTCTGGCCGAAAATGTTTCCTTGTGCATTGGTCGGTAAGACATATATGAGTTCGTTATGACTCATTTTGATGATAAATTTCTTGCCAATATAATCTTTCTGTTGCCGAGACAATGAATTGCATCCTACCGATATGCGTTTATAGATGAAATATTCGGTATGACATTCCTGCACTCTTGCCGATAGACTACAAAAGATACACATTAGTAAGGATTCCTTATGGATCAGGGAAACCCTTAGCATCTCTTGCTAATATTAATTATACTGTAAAATATTTAGGACTAGATGGATTCTATGGGACCACTTGACAAAATATGGTAAAAATGTTGTGAGGAGAGGATTTTGTGTTTATGGTAAGGACTCATTTGGAAAATCATGGCCATAAACAACTTGTAAAATTTTTAGAATTTTAAAGTTCTAATAGTGGAAAAAGATTTAATTAAGGATGGTAATCTCAAACCACTTTCTGAATGGTATGGCATTTTTTATAGTGCTGGTTAGAGAACTTTTGAAGAAGAAACAATAAAATATCTAAATATTTTCAACATGAATCTCATAGAAATTATGTCAGAGTTACCTAAGGGGTTTTATGAAGTCTTAGAAATGAGGAGAGTGAATGCAAGAACTGAAGAAGAAAAAATGAGAGAACACATTCTTACCGATCTATGTCTGGTAATATCAAGAGAAGAAATGAAGAAAATCCTCAATCATGCCAAAAATAATTTTAAAAGAAAAACAAGGGTGAATAAGCTTATGATTGGACAGTCTGAGGAAGTTGCAAAAGGAACTAAGAAAATTCTTAAGGAAATCCTGTTGAAGAACAGATATAATGATCAAGATGTTTCGATTAATAATGAAGAAATGAAAGAAGACATTTTTGAAGACACTAAAAATCCTTTGGATGTGCAAGATGCTCAAATCCCCATGGATACTGAAGCTCCTAAAGTTATGTTAGTTGAAGAAACAAATATTCCAAAAGACAAGCAAGAATCTATGGTTGAAGAAAAGAAGGCTAAGGAAAAGGAAGTTGTTGTGGAAGCAAGAAACTGCAAAGGTAGTAAAGAAGTTTTTAGAAGAACAACAAGAGGAGTTTTAACCTGAATTGGTTGAAGGTCCTATCAAATTTTTCCACTTTATCTCCTATTCAGAAGCTGAAGGTAGCAACATTTTCTCAGAACAAGGCAAGGGAGGAGATACTGAAATCTCACATTGAGGATAGTGAGCTGCTAAGTCTTGCATCCAATATCTTATAGAAGATCATTCCCACACATGTCAAGGAATCATCTAATTCTTTGTTTGATTAGTTGAAGAAAATTATCAACTCTGTAAGTACTCACATTGAGTCTCTTGAAAAGTCAGCTGAGGTTAAGGTTTAAAAATAATTTGATGCAAATAGGTTTAGTAGATTAAAGAGTATGATTGCTAATGATAAATCTTTATTAGCTACCTATGAAAAGAGAATTCAAGGTGCATTTTCTAAGGGTGGAAATATCTATAAGTAATGCTTATCCTTGTAAAAATTCACTGAGGTCACTAAGAAGAAAATTAAGGAATATGAGAAACAGTTAGTAGATATTTCTCAAGCCTTTGATCCTCTAAACGTTCCTATGGGTAAGCAAGAAGGTCAAGTCATATGCTTGCTTGAAAAAATAAAAATTTTGAAGCATGAAAATGATAGAATTGTTGAAAGAGTATGTGAGCTCAGAGGACTAATTGGTCCTAAAATGGAGACAATGCTTAGTGCATTGAAGGAAGCATAGGTTGCTATGGTTGTCAGTGATTCAACAAACCTTGAGTCAACAAAGATGCAATCCTACCTATTTTGTGGTCACGTGACTATTTTGGAGAGTCTCAAAAATGGTTGGGACACTAGTTTAAGCCTATTGAAGAATTTTTTTGCATACATATTCAAGTTCATGTAAGTTAGAAAGCTTTGTCTGTAAATATACAGTTTGTTCATAGAAATTTTGTATGAATTTTTTTATGTGAATTCTCGTCTTTTCCATTAATGTTAAAGGGGGAGTGTGGGATAGTGAAAAATTTCATATTCATCTTTGGAGGAGTTGTGATTGATGTTTTAAGGATTGTAGTGTATTCATGTTGGTACTGATTCTGACACTTAGTCATTTTTCACTAAGTGTTTCCATCAATGCCAAAGGGGGAGATTTTTGGAAAGAGACACTACACGAGTCCTCTGGTGTTCTCATTGATGGAAACCCTAGTTAGAATTCACATCCATACCTCATTATTTTCCTATACCGAAATTCTACTGGAAGTCTGATTGGAGACATGTGTTAACCAGCAAGCTAAAATAGGGTATACAATAGAAAATACCGACAGGGTGATTGTAGCATGTTGCAGATATTTGAGGAGTAATTTTTTAAGGTTTTTCATGTTTGAGGATGGTGTTTTGGGTCTTCACTATGTTTTTGCTGACGTTGGATGGTTCACATAAAAAATTGTTTATGGATTAAGTTGAGAGTTTTTACATGTTTTATATTTTATTGAAGTCAACATGTAGTTGATGTAATCTCTAGTTGACGATATATATAACTGATTATTCATATAATTTTTTTATGTGATGGTGTGTGATGTGAAATTCAGAAGGAAGATATATCAATTGTGTGTAGTTTCACTTGCAAAAAATAAGGATTGGTGATTAAGATTAAAGCAGACAGAGTTTCAAGAGCATAATCAAATAGAGTGTGAATAATTTGATTAATATGCTTAACAAAAACTATAATCAGGCATTAGCATATGTTTTCTCAGTTCAAAATCTTCTAAGACCTTGAGTCTTCTTTTGGGCAGCGAGCCTTTTGTATTTGAGCAGTGACCTCTAGACAGTGTGCCTAAATGCAAGTGCATTCCTTTATAAACACTTATTTTGAGTATACTCATATTGTGGACTAATCTCCACCATGGTTTTTCCCCTAATAGGGTTTCCATGTAAAAATCCTTGTGTTATGGTGTTATGGTTGATTGTCTTGTGTTCTTGCATCTTTCTTTTGGTTCAATACTATAAGTGGTTTAAAGATCAAGTTAATAAAGTTAAATTTTGTAGAACACTAATTCACCCCCCCTCTGAGTGTTCATTGATTCCAATAGTTAGAATAAAGGGTTGCATAGAATTTCCATTCCAGAACCCTGGAGAACTGTCGTGGCATGGATAATTAATTATTTCACCTATGAAGGCCAAATAACCATGGTAGTAGAGCTCGCTTTCCATCTACTCATTCATTTGCACCATGGCATTGAAGACCCTTCATGTATAATTAATTTACCAGCCTTCTTGATTCATTTAGTTACTTCTATGATAGAAAAATATAAAGTTGGCTCAGGACGTCTTAAACACCATGGTTTAGTGCAATTGATATGCAAGTATTACTTTTGCAAGAAGCCAGAGAAGAAGTGGTAGAAATTTGTACATAAATTTGAAAACACGGAGCCAACAAGGTCTATTGAGGTAGGGGAATCATCCAAGAAAATAGATAAATTACTAGAAGAACCCTCCTCTAAAGCCTTCGGTGCCTCTGAAACCTAAAAATCCTCAACGGCTCCAAGTGATGAAGCACCATAAATTTTTCTTTCAAGTGTTAGAAACCCTAGGATAGTAAAAGGATGTGGAAATTTTGCAATTAGGAGATGAAGAAGAACCCCCTCAAAAGAATAAGAGGTGGTCTAAGGTTACTTTTCAAACAACTCCTCTATGGATAAGTAAGAGATTATCTATTGAGTCTAGTGGGGCTACAAATTTTGATATAGGAAGCACCACCAAGAAGAAGCGTAAGACTCGGGCAAGGGTATTAGAAACTGAAAATCATCCTAGTGATGAAGAAATTAGTAAAATGGAGAGATGGGGTGACCAATCACCTAAAATTGAAGAGAAAATAATGTCCTCTCTGGTAGGGCAAGAAGAAAAAGAAGTACAATCACCACATTCTATAAATATTGAACATGAACCTAAGGGGCATCTTTCCCCATTTCTTGATAGGGTCATTGAGTCGATTAAAGTTAATGTTGAGAAGGTACCCACCTCTGGAGAAAATATATTTAATGTAGATTTGTAATTTTCTAATCCACCTCCTTCTATTCACACAAGAGAAGAAGAATCCAGTCAACATAGTGAAGGGCTAGAAAATTCACAAGCAGAAATTACTAAATTGAGATTGCAATTATAGGGTAATGAAGCACAAATCACCCTATAGGAGGAAGAAGTAAGGAAATAGGCTACAATGTTACATGAAAAGGATCAAGAATTCACATATTTGAAAAGGAAGGTGGAACAAAAAGATAGGGGAATTGAACAACTCCAATTTCAAATACAACATTCGAATCAGGAAGATAAGCAACATAAAATTGATTTGGCTGAGAAAAGTAAACATATTCAAGAATTGGAAACTAATTTTATGTAGATGTTTAGAGATTTTGAGGAATAAAGAGATTTATAAGCAAGAAATTGAACTTAATACTTATGTAAGTAAAATTGTGGAATCAGAGCAAGGCCTGTAGGAAAGTGCTACTAAGCCGATAGTGGAGTCTAAAGATACATAGAATGAACCAATTGTTTTAGAGTGGTTTCAGGTACGTATTCCTCCATTATTGATGAAATGGTTGAAATGGATGGAAAGATGTTACTTTCTAAGAAATGAAAATTTTGAGAATGATTGGTTGAAAAAGGATTTGGTACTACTAAAAGAGTCATTTCATAAAGTATATTGGGATAAACAAGATGCTTGTTAGATATCATAATCATTGTTGGCTTGTAGAAGACCATCTAGGCTATATTCCATGTTTCTTAATGAACAAATCCTTAGATGGAAATTGCTAAGAATTTATAATGATCAGCCATATGATCCTAATGACAAGGAATTTGTCAAAATGTTTGTAGAATCCACTCCTGACCAATAGGATTTGCTTTGTGAATTCTTTCTTCATAATTTGATTTTAGAAAATTATACACTTTTATGTTAATTTCTTTGTTGGAGAAGTTCAACTAAGGTTAGGGTATGTGCAGGATCATCATGGAAAACAAGCCCTTAAGTGGCAAAAAAAATTAGAAAAACGAGTTAGGCAACTTGATGTAAAAAATTGAATAAGCTATCTATATTATTTTAAGAATATGTAAGAATAGAATTTGTAGAAAAATTGAATGTAGTTTCTAAAATACTAGGTTGTTTTCTTTCTTTTTAAATCTATTTGGTAAAATTTGAAATTTCAATGCAAAGAGTACTTAATTCGGGGAAAAAATAAGAAGTAGGTGTATGTCTGACCACCCTAACCACAATAAAATGATAATATTTTAGATATAAGTAGAGGACTCATGTCCTGATGTGATGCATATTTTTTTGTAATTTTTTCCAAGTAAATAATTAATTATGAATTTTATTACAACTTTTAAAAAATATAAAACTCATATGTCCGACCACTTTAACTTGGTCAAAACTTCATGAAATTCAAATTTTCTTTTTATAATCCTATAGTATGCAAACCATAGAATGTGATGCATGTTTTGGATTCAAAAAATGTGATACCATTTGAAAGCTATAGATTTTTAATCGCCTATCAATCAGGACTTTAGTCGTAATTTGAATAGAAAATGAATAATTACTTATTAAATTCAAAGTAAAGCATAATTTATATTGGTGGAAAGCTGAGAATCTCCTTTAAAAATCCTTTTCATTTCATCAATTTTGGGTGAAAAAACAGCCACATACCCATCATATTGCCACTTTTTGGCCCATTATGATCCTCACATACCGTCATTCCTATCTACTATGAGAAATACAATTCAATGGCAAGATTGGTCAAGAGAATATACACAGGTAGAGAAAAATTTGGGATTATAGATGAGATACCCCATAGGAAGCCCTACCATTTTAAAGCATAGTTTCTAAGTATTAAACTTAAGGAGATTATATAGACTAAATACAACAACAAACTTAGGTTGTGCTCTACTCATTTTCAGGAAGAGGGGCCCAAATTAATGGGAAAGAGAGATACACTCCTCTTCCTATGTATCTCAAGAAAAGAGAGGTAACCTCACCTCTAAATATTAGATGGTCCTACAAGAGGGTAGTGGCCTTGATCGATATTCTTGAAAAGTTACAAACCAACTGGATTGGTATGCGGTACAGACCTCACCCACTTCTTTCACCACCTCCTCCATAATATACCAATTTGGATAGGAGTAATGAAATTTTTTGAATATGGGTAGATAGAGTTACTTCTCATCAGGGATTTCTCAAAGAGCCTGATGATTTTCATACAAAAGCAGATGATAAATATGAACTTAGTGTAAAATATGAAGAGATGAATAGAAATAGGGGAAATCAAGGACAAGGAGCACAACAGAGAGAAATAGGACCTGCTCGAGCTTAGTAAGGGGAGGAAATGATGAGGTAAAAACAACCTAATCAACATAATAGCCTAAATACTTCACCTCGCCTCCTTTAGCCATCCTTACCTTGCCAATTAATTATCTTTAGGATAAATAGTTGCTTTCTTTTTGTGAAAAAGAGTACAATCTTTACTTCTTGGAATTAATTGAAATAAGCTAACATTGCAATAACTTAATGCTTTAGTTTTGAAGATTGTATAGGTAATTACCCTTGTCAGTCATCATGTAGTCAAAGGAATTACATGCAGTCCTTGAAATGGTTGAAGACAGGTGCTGGAAGTTCAAGCGCCAGAAGTTTAGGAGAATTCATGATGTACCGAGTTTTTGTAACTACTGTTATTTTAGTTTAAAAAAATGTATGGCTTGTCCCAAGCCTTTTCATGTCTTATGTTATGGACTTTATAGTTCCTTAGTTTGTTAAAGTAGTTGAATAATTTTTTAGTGGTAATCATTACCAACTAAAATATAGGATTTTTGTTAGTTGCTTTTATATGAATATGTAAGTTGTTGGAGACAATGATAACAAAAGAATATCATCATACTATTAATTTGTTTGCATGAGCCATACTTTTATGAATAAAATGAGTTTTGCACATTAGCTTTGGAAATATTAAGTAATGTGAATGGAGTTATGTTGAATGGAGTAATTTGAAGTTATCGATGCATGTGATCTAAGATAAAAGTAGAAGCACCTGAGAGCTGGCCACTCAAGGGGCCATAGATTGGATAGATAAGTATTTGACCTTCAATTTTGTTACTTTTATTTGGTAGAAAATAATTAGTAGTAAAGTTTATTTTTATGTGTGTGATTTTATTAGACTAAACCTACAGGTCGTAGTTAAGTCCGTAGTCTTTAAAGTTCTATTATCTAAAGTTCTGGAGCACCTACCTTTTTTGTTAGTTTCAAACTGTTAAGTAGGTTTTAGTTAGTTGTTGAGATTGTTATTTTTGATTAATTAAATGTTTCATCTAGTTTCTTTACGATTTTTGTATCTTCATGCTTTACATGTTTCTTAGCTTAATTATTTCCATGCTTGCTAGTTTAGTTGTTATGCTTTGTAGTTTCATAATTTCATTCTTTCTAGCTTAAGTTGTTTCAAGCTTTCTAGATAAATTATTTTCTGCTTTCTAGTGTAGCGGCCTTTAGTTTTGGAGTTTATTTTTAGTTATCCCACCATTTAGAAAATCCAAGAGAGTTAGTCAAGAATCCTTCTATTGCAAATAGCCTTTGGAAACTACCTGATTGATATGATAATGAATTTATCAACTACATAGATGGGACCTAATGATATCCTATCAGTTTCCAAGTTATAAAATTGCATTGAAAAGTTGTCATCTTCATGGAAACTCACCTACAAGCTAAATCTAGAAGTTTCAGAATCTGAGATCAGAGAACAAGGAAGTGCATACATTAGGCCTTAGGATCACATTCTAAGATTTCTAAAATTCCAAATGGGACTAAGTCGCCATCTAGGGAATCGTAGTCCTCTCGAAGATATTTTTTAAAAATTCTTCCAAATCTGGTTTTGACATCCGAAGATTCTACATCTACCCCAAAAAACAACAATGGGACTAAGACAACCGTAAGGGAATATTTTTCCTCCATAGCATATTTTGACAACTTCATTTCATTTCTGGAACCTCATCACATTGCCATTCTTCCCAGGTACACATATCCTAACTCCCTGTTGCATAATTTCATCATTTACATCCTACATTTAGCTTGCATTACTAGCTTTTGTGAGTTGAATTCTTATTTGTGTTTTCCAAGCATTTGCTTGGTGGTGAACCATTAAAAGCTTAAAGAAACCCCTCCTAGGTCCTCCTTGTTGAGAATTGACTAACCTTGTGAGGTTGATAGTCAATCCAATTGGGACTCCTAAGACATGACTGAATGATAGTGGGAGAAAGGTGATATTCACACCATTTCTACCATTAATCATTTTGGTGAACCTGACCTTTTTGAGAAATCATTTTTTGATTTCGAGTTCATTAAAAGTCCTAGATCTAGATTGCATTCATTCTTGCATTGCATCTTACATTAGTGAAATTGTATCTAGGGTTTCTCATATTTAGTGAAATTGCATCTAGGGTTTCTCATATTTTCATTAGTGAAAGTGCATATAGGTTGCATTTTTGTTTTCTTGCATCATTTCATTTCATTCAAAAATTGAAAAGTGCATTGTTCATCATCTTAATTTTATTTAGAAACATTCTTATTGCAGCCAAAATTGAAAATAATTGCATTCAATTGCTTGTCACTAGATACATTTTTTTGCATTCATTGGCATATTTTTTTTTTCTCAACATCAACATCCTAAATAGGAAATCTGTGAACATTGTAAACAATGCAAAATTTCCTTTTTTTTTTGAGAAAAACCTCTGTTAGGACTAAAATTCCCTTCCTGGCATCTTAGTCCCTCTCACCTGATTTTTAGCTCAGAACCCTCTCTTTGCTATTTGTTATCTATTTTAGTCCCTATAACTTTAGAATTTCACCAATAGGACCAAGACGCCCTTACTGGCATCTTAGTCCCTATTGATTTTGATTTTCTAGATTTCAGGATCTAAAATTTATTTTTTATGCTTCTATTGGTTGCCTTCAGTTTTCTGTTACAGTTTACAAAACTTTTATTATTCAAATTTCTTTCATTTCAAGTGTAATTGCAAGCATACCATATTTTTTTCATTGCACTTTCTTTGGTTTATCACTTGTAGGAGTTGTAGTACTTGGTGTGCTTACTACTAATACTATGTTTAGACAAAGTGTGAGACTCATGGCATCCCGTGATAAAAAAAATCGTTATGGATCTTGGGTTATCAAGCTCTCTTACTTTTGGTGTTGGTATTAGTTCAATAGGTATAGACCATACCTTTGCTACCTCTTTTACTATGGGTATGTGCAGGCTCATCATGGAAAAAATAGGCCCTTAAGTGGCAAAAAATTTAGAAAAATCAGAGTTAGGGAACTTGACATAAAAATTTGAATAATTTTTCTATATTATTTCAAAAATATGTATGAATAGAATCTGTAGAAAATTGATTGTAGTTTCTAAACTACTAGGTTTTAAAAAAAAACAAAAATCTTTTTGGTGAAAATTTGAAATTTCAATGCAGTAGTACTTAAGTTTTAGGAAAAAATAAGAAGTAGGTGTCTATTTGACCCCCCTAACCACAATAAAATGATAATATTTTTTTATAGGATTTTATATATAAGTAGAGGATTCATGTCCCAATATGATGCATAATTTTTTGTAATTTTTTTTCAAGAAAATAATTAATTATAAATTTTTAAAAAAAAAATTTTAAAAAAAACTTGTATGTCTGACCACCTTAAATTGATCAAAACTTCATGAAATTCATTTTTTCTTTTTTTAATCCTATAGTATGTGAAGCATAGAATGTGACACGTGTTTTGGATTCAAAAAATGTGATACCGTTTGAAAGCTATAATTTTTTTTCAATGAGTGTATCAATGAGGACTTTAGTCATAATTTGAATAGAAAATGAATAATAATTACTTATTAAATTCAAAGTAAAGCATAATTTATATTGGTGGAAAGCTGATAATTTCCTTTAAAATCCCTTTTCATTTCATCAATTTTGGGTAAAAAAAGTCATCAGCCACATACCCATCATATTGCCACTTTTTGGCCCATCATGATCCTGCACATACCCCTATCTTGAACTTACCTTCAATTGCTATGCCAAGTGTTCAAACAATGGTTGATCATATCCCTCAAGAAGATATAATCAAAATGCATGAAGACCTTGCTCATTTACAAGATAGTGTCAGTAATGAAAACATTTCCAACACCGTTATACCTTCCATAGAAAATATTCACTGCATGATGGAAAGTGGTGAAGGACTGGAAGTTGTGCATAACATAGCTCACTTCTTTAGAAAACATATTCCTTCCACCACTAATGGTGGTCAAGCTTAAAACAATGTGCAAATCCAAGGAGGAAATCAAACTCCCCCCCTTCAACCATAACATTCATTCCAACCTCTACCAATCCTCAAGTGACCACAATGATGCTTGCACCAACTAGCAATATCCTTCCTACCTCAAACATTTCCACTAGTGCTCCTTATACCTATGTGGCATCTAATCTTATATCTCCTCATGTAAGAAATCCATTCATTGGTCCTTCCACCACATACACACCACTGACATATTCATCTCCATCATAAACCACAAGAAATGATCCTATCATTAACCACCTTTTACAAATCCTTTCATCCATTCAATGTCAATTTTCCACCATAAATTAAAATCAAAATGGTCCACCTTCATACTATGTAAAAAGCAACCCACTATCTTTGGAGATATTGAGAACTCCAGTGCCACAAGGTATAGAGATCCCTAGATTTGATAAATATGAAGGAAAGGGAGATCCTACTAATCATGTTAATGCCTTTACTACTTTATGTAGTGACTTCATCCTTGAGGACAAACTTTTGGCTAAGCTTTATCCATGATCCTTGAAAGACATTGCCTTGGACTATTTTTCTGCATTAGTTAACTCAATTCTATCATTCAACGAACTTTTTAAGGCCTTTTTTAACCATTTCCAAGTGCATATGGTTCCTAAAATGACATTAGCTGATTTGATGAGATGCAAGCAAAATGAGGGTGAAAAAGTCAATGACTTTATTTCACGTTACCAATCGTTTTATTCCCAAATTAGTGTGAAGATTCTTGATTCCCACCTTCAAAATATGTTCATAGAAAATTTACAAAGATAAGAGACAAGCTTACCATGATGAAATTCCCTTCCTTCATGCATCTATGCATTTCCCCTTTGAGATTATTAGAATTCCATAGGTAGTAGTGAATTGAAAACCACCTCTACCTGTCCTAAAAAGTCCAAAGCTTCAAACCAAAACACCTACTAGCCTTCCAAAAGATAAAATAAAATTTTGCTTCAACTAAATTCCACCTCTCAACCTACCCAACCAGTTGATACCCAAGTAGCCACTATAAAGAAGAGTAATCCTTATATCTTTGGGGATCCACAAAGACAATTTACACCCTTACCTTACACACTTCAAAACATTATGACTCAACTATTAAACAAAAAAAATGCTTACCTTACCTCTCGTTCAACCCCTTGACCCTAGCAAGACGTTACCTATGAGCTTCAGACACAATGCCTATTGTGCTTATCACCAACAAAAAGTTCATGATACAAAACATTGTAAGCGTCTTAAACATCTTGAGCAAGACCTCATTGATTCTAATCATATCCAAATTGGAGGTGTGAATGACAAAGGTAATAAGTTTGTAGCTCCTCCCAACCAAAACTTGCAAATATTTAGCAATCCCATGCCCAACCATAATATTTCATTTGTTAAGGCTAGTGAAACTAAGCCTAATGTGATGAATGTTGACACAAATGATGAGAATATGAGCAATAAAAAACAAAGTCCTATGGATACTCATGACCAAAGTCCTATTAATACAATGATAGGAGTAATTGACATCCATCCTAATAAACAAAAAACCATAATTCTCACTGATATTTCTTTATCTTCAGAAGAAACAATCAAACATGCACCTAATGGTCCTCTTTATATAGCCAAAAAAATCAATAATAGGCCCACTCCTAGGATTTTAATTGATCTTGTCTGTGGAGAGAATGTGATCACTGAAGAACTCTTATATGTGCATGAACTTACTCAAGATAGATACGATAAACCAAAATCATGGATTAAAATGAATGATGGTTTTGCTTGTCCTATGATGGGATCGATCACACTCCCTTTACAAGTAGGACTAAAGAAATTAAATGTATCATTCTCTATCATATTTAATTTGGACCAATTTCATGTGAAGTTTGGCTACAAATGTCTTAGCTCCATGAATGTGGTCCCATCCATTGTCCATAAGTTCTTAAAGTTTCTAGTCGACAATGAAATATTTACTATGAACCATAGTGGCTTTAGACATCCGTCTTCCCAAGGAAATTTTTCCTTAGATTATTTTTTGTCCTAAGCCCATGGAACCTATAAGACCCTGTGAAGACTTCCTTTTCCTATCCTACCAAAATTTCAAAGCAAAATGCATAGCCAAATTATCCCTTGAGAATTTTCCTCCACCCATGATTGAACCTCCACCCCTTGAAGAAAAAATAGTGAGCCTAAAGCCCTTCCAAAAAACCAAGACCCATCCATCAAAAATCTATTGCCTATTTCCTATAAAAGGAAAAGAGAAAACCCAACAAGTTCTAATCTACCTCCTAAACAAATTTATAAATCCAAAGAGAAAGTAGTTGAACAACCTTCCATGGTTTCTTCCATTCTTCCCTCACAAGAAGAAAAGGAACCTATGGTTGAAAAACCTACTCCCAAATAAACACAACTTGAAAACCATAATAAAAGAAACAAAAATGCAAGAGAGTGTAGGTATATACGTCGTGCTATTACTCGAAAGATGAATGAAGAGAACAACATTGAAAATCAAAATCCAAACTTGACCAAAGCAATAAACGGTGACCCTCCTCTCTTACTAGAACAAACAGATACTATGTCTCCAACACAACAAGGCCCAAAACCTTCTATGGATATTATCATTCATCCTCCTGTTGTGGTTAACTTGGATGACAATGAGGAAACAACTAAAATTGATGAAAAAGTGCATAATGAGCTAAATTTGTTATTTTCCTCTTCCATGAACTTAAACGATAAAATCCATGATGATCCTCTTAAATCAAGTGATGCAACATGTGTTGAACCTGGTGACTCTCCTAGTAAAACACTTGATATTGTCCCTCTCACTAGTGATATGCATTCCACATATACTAAACATGGCTGTGATGTAGATGACCTACTAGATTGTTGACTTGCATGTACTTTACTAGTCTTTTATCTTTTCTTTTTCTTTCCTTTTTTCTTTCTTTCTACTTTTGATTGCATGTGTGTAATGTGATCTCTCGTGATGCATTGTTTGATGTTTCTTTCTCTATGTGCATTCCTCTATTTGTACCTTCATTCTTCTATATGTCATAAGCTTTTATCTTTTCATTAAATATCTTATTTTCTTTTCATTTTTTTCTTGTGTTTTCCTTTTTGGGCTGATGCAAAGCATCGAGACACCCTATGTCTCTTCCATGTTGACCAAAAATATTTTTCATTATCTTTTCTTTACTTTCATTTTTGTCTTGTGTTTTCCTTTTGGGGATGACGCAAGGTGTCAAGACGCCCTATTTCTCTTCCATGTTCACCAAAAAGGTTTTTCATTTTATCTTGACTCTCTTTGTGTCATTCTTCCAATTCTATGTGCATTTGGGGAATGATGACAATTTTGAGCTCTTTGATATCATTGCAGCAAAGATAGATACTAACCCTAAATCCATAGATTCCTTATGTGTTTCTAGGGGGGAACCCTTCTTTTCCTCTTTTCTTTTTCATGTTTTGGCTACTTTAAAGTAATTGTTCATAGCATGGTGTTAGCAATTTCTTTAAAGTAGGGGCATACATTGGTATTATTTTTGACATGATTTCACTTGCATTTGTTTCAATGTTCCTATACCATAGAAAAATGGACTTCTTTCTTGACATGGGAGTAATTCATGATAAATTGGACTTAATGAGGCCTTGATTCAAGTGTTGTGAGGCATTTTATGCATCCACACTAGGTCTTGGACCCTTGCAAATTGAATAAAATGTGTTTATTGACATCTTGTAAGGGAATTTCATGCATTTCCAAACTCAATGAACCAATCTCCCTTAATTCAACATAATAAAATATATTTAATTACATGTTCACATCAATCTAGAAGGCTTATAACTTAAAATTAATGTTAAACTAGTGTTGTAAAGTGTATTTAATCACACTTTCACTTTGAATTTTATGTCCCAAGCCCTAATTGACCTTTTTATGATCACTAATAGGCCCCTATTAACCCATATTGTGCACCCCAAGGCTTAAATTGATCAAAGACCTGACAAAGTTGCAATTTAAACCTTATTTCCTTATCTCCTTGCATCTTAGCTATTGAAATGGCCCCTGTGGGACCCATTCGCCATGCATGGCAAATCAGTCCCATCTAGGTGGGACCCATTCGCCATGCATGGCGAATCAGTCCCATCTAGGTGGGACCCATTCGCCATGCATGATGAATCAATCCCATCTAGGTGGTACCCATGGGACCCATTCTCCATGCATGATGAATCAATCCTATCTAGGTGGGACCTATTTGGCCCAATTTTGACCTTTGAGCGGGAAAAAAGTGAGATTTAAGTTTAAAATTACTTCATGTCAGCCTATGATGAGGTATTAACAGGTAAAATAGGTGAAATTACTATAAATATAAGTCTCTAAGCCCTAATTTACATCTCATAACTCATTTTTACATCTCTTATCCATTCATCCATCACTCTTCCATTTCAAGTCAAGCAACTTAGGGTTTTAACATTGCAAGTCATTCAAGATCAATTTTCAAACATTCAAGAGTAGATCCTTCATGTTTTGCTATAGATTTTCAAGATCAAACATCATGGAAAGGTAATCAACTCCATTATTGCATGTGTCATTCCATTCTTTCATCATTTTAGTTTAATTAACTAAATGGGGGTTGACCAAGGCAAACCCCCATGCCCTAACAATCAACATTTTCTCCTTCTCTCATTGTGTGTTTGTAGATTTAGACCACTTGGAAGCTTGGAAATCATTTAGAATCAAATTGCAATATTGCTCGTCTTTTCTTCTTTCAACAAGTCAAAATATCAACAAAAACTCATTTTTAGGATAAAAGATCAGAGTTTCGGAAGCAGACACCTATATAGAACCAAAGTTCAGACCAAGAACTTTGGATTCCACTTTTGAATAATAAAAAATTCAAAAGTGGAATAATTCGACATGGGTGGAAAATGAGTCCCACTCCAAGTTCAATTTTAAGTTTTCTACATTTTTAGATACCCTTTTGTCAGAAACAGTTTTCAGGATAGTTTTGCAAAACTGGGTTTGATTCACCTAGAATGGTGAATAAGTACCTCTAGGCCTAAAAATCAGCATCAAAAACATTTCAAATGTCATTTCTAGTCTTCATCCACATTCTAGGTGCACACTTTCAGTTTGGTTCATTTATGTTTAGTTTTGCATTCATTTCTAGGTGTTGTTGCATTAGACAATGTGTTTTCAAACATCACTTGGTTCTTAGGTTTTGCATTCATAATCAATCAATTACTTAGCTTAATTTCATTTATATCATCTCATTCAGCCTTAATAACATCATACACATCTTAATTTTAATGAACCACCTATATTTTTGGGTGTGGGATCTATCTCTTTCCATTAGGTGAAAGACCCTAATTGAGCAAAAGAGACATAGCATTCTATCCACCTTAAAATATTTGGGTTAGTTCCTTGATGTTCTTTTCTTTCTTTATGTGATTTTTTTTCCTTTGGGTGGTGTCATCGAGATTGATCTCCTCTAAGAGTGTGAAATTTCCTTATCCTCTCTTGGAAACAAGATGAGGCCTTTTGCAATTGTCCTCTCTCAGAAACATTAGGTACAATGTTGCTCAGGCTGAGACCTTGTATTTATCCTCTCTTGGAGATATTAAGAACAATGTCCCCTAATATTAATTCCTTGCATGAATGAAGAAAAATCCCTTTGAACATTCTTCTTTCCCAGGCTGTTTTTTTCTTCCTGCCTTGTTAAAGCCATGGAGGTATGGCTTTGATATGGTCTCAGTCTTTAATTTAGTGAACAATTCCATACTAGCCCCTTGTTAGTATATACATTTTTTTTTCTTTCTTTTGTCCTTATTAGCATGGGGTCTGGCTTTGATATGGACCCTTTGGGGCTCACTTATGATTACCTTAGCTTCACTAGCCTTGTAACGCAGTATCTCTTGTTTGAATATTGAAATATGTCCACATACCCTCTGAAAACAACCTAGACCTTCGCCAGTCCATGGAGGTGTTGACAAACCATTGTGCTTCGTTCATTGGCATTTTTTTGCTTCTTTTTCTTTTATCTTTTTCCTTTTCTATCTTTGATGGTGTATGCTTGTGATTTGGTTATGGCTTCATATATCATCTACAAGCGTGTTCCTTTGTGCTTATGTTGGTTTTCCATATGATCTTGATCCTAGGGTCTTAGACTCCCTCTTGATTATTGTCATCCTATCTTACTAGCATGCATACATTTGAACCCCTCTTGATTGAGTGGTTGGTTACTTTAGTGTGAGTTTGAAGCAAGTTCATCCTCTCACTAAAGTGGGGGCTAAATGTAGTGTAGAAAAATGCATTCCCTTGAATTTTCACACTTGTTTGGGCCTGTCTTGCTTTATTTATCCCTATTTATGTCTTAATTGATATTAACTTGTATCCACAAGCTCAATGAATTATATATTTTTCTTGCTAATCCCGACATTCCTCAATGGGTAACTGATAATTTAATGATTTTGTCTAAGTGTCCTTGATTTTTGGATTGGGACTAAGATGCCACCTAGAGAGTCTTTTCCCCTCAAAGGTTTTGGGACCCTAATTTTGAGGCATCTTAAATGGGCCCCTTTTTGGTGTATGTGCCCCAAGTTTTACGCCTTGGGACTAAGACGTCACCTAGGGTGTCTTAGTCCCCCTTAAGGTATTTTCAGGATTTAATTTCAAATTCTAGTAGGATTTAGCCTCCTCTAATTAATGAATTCATATGTCCACTTGGTGTGGTGTAATTTCAAGATATTAAGCATAGATAGTTATAAATACAAGGTTCCTTCTCTCATTTTCTCCTAACAAGTAATCTAAGCATCCAAAAATTCAAGCATTCAAGCATTCAAGAGAAATTCATCAAGTATTTGGAGCCTTAATCAAGATTCAAGCATGATATCAAAGATCTTCTTGCATTATGTGTGTTGTTGTGCTAACATTTGTGATGTAGGGTTTTGACTCAAGCAAACAATTCAAGTCTATATCGATCAAGCCTTTCTTTGATTCTAGATCCATATCCATTGCAACCATCTCACATAAGTTTGCAAAATTTATAACAAGGGTTTGGTGAGTTGTAACATTGCATGTTGTTCATTCATCATTTCCTTTTTTGTTCTATTTCATTTCAAGGTTTAATTACCAACAAGGGATTCAGCCAAGGTAAACTCTCTATCTACCTGTAACAATCAACAAAGTTTCCTCTTGTCGTTTGTGATTAAGATTTAGGCTGAGAGGTTGAAGATCATTTAAAGTGTAGTGCTCTAAATCTGCAGTTGGAATAGAAAAGTTGCCATCTTCAAAGAAAAAAACTCACCTATAGGCTAAATCAAAGCCAAAATATGAGATTAGGAGGAATAAGGAAGCAGAAATCAAGCCTTATGAGACTGGTATTTTGAGATTCCCAAATCAAATAGGAACTATGTTTCCACCTAGGGCACTAGTCCTCTCAAGATATTTTTCCAAAAATTTTTCCGCATCCAGCTCCCAACATTTTACTTACATCCGGCCTAAAAAAAAAATATCATAAAAAATGGCAAGTACCTTGTCTCCTATATCATATGTTGTGCTTCTTTTCTTGGCTCTAGAATCTCATCATATTTCTAGACCTAGGTACATATGCTAACCCAGCAAAGCACTCTTACCATTTTGCATCCCTCCATTTAGCTTTACACAGGTGGAGTTTGAATTCCCCATTTTCTTCTTCCAACCATTTCGGTGGTGAGCCCCAAAAAGTTTCAAAGAAACCTCCCAGAACTCCCTTGTTGAGAATTGACTCTACCCCAGTGATAAATGATGGTAAATCCACCCGACTCTATATTGACAGCTAAATGATAGTGGGAGAAAAGATATCCAAGCACATTTCACCCTCATTTAATAAACCAATAAGGGGTTTGACCAATGCAAGCACCTATTCACTAACCCAACACCATTTTTACCTCTCCTTTGTGTGTGATTTGTATGTCTAGGTTGTAGATTTGCTAAGGAGCAAGATTTGAGAAAAGTTGCAAATCATTCAAAGTTGTCAAAATTGTCATCAAGTCTTGGAGAACCTTGGAGAAAACCTTTAGGATGCAAATCAAAGTTTTGGATCAAAAAATCAATTAGGAAGAATAGAATAGACATAGAAGAGCAAGATTAGCCTTTGAAGCTTTAGAAAAGCCCAACTGGACTGATTTTCCACTTCTGGTGAATGAGTTCTAGTTCCAATCAATTTTTAGATTTTTGCATATTCAAATTCCCTTTTGATAGATTCCTATTCCTGCATAGTTTTCCAGAAACTGGACTGATTAGCCCAGCTTAGTGAATGAGTCCCACTCAAAATTAAAATCAGAATTTCTAGTGTTTCAGAGCTCCTTCCAGTCATTTCCAATTTCCCAAGTGCACATCTTCCATTCTGTATCTTTCTATTTTGTTTCACTTGCATTTCTAGGTCATTTTGTAGTGAATTACATTAAATTGGGGTTTTACAATTCATCTTGCATTTCATTATCTTTTCCAAGTCTAAACTTGGTGGTGAACCCCTTATTACTTTGCATTTATCCCCTAGGACAACCATATTACAAGATTTATTTCTCTTTTAGATTGAGATATTTAGGGTTACCCTTGAATCTAGTAGGTTGAAAGTAGGCATGCTCTATGTCCTAAATCATATGATAGCATCCATTCCACATTTTATAAACCACATTTTCTAAAAGAAATAGTTGACAACTAAAAAAAAAGTTGTTAAAACAAGCTAAAAGTAAACTAAACCTAACTAAGATGACCATTATATGATAACTATAATAATATTACTTTAATAATTTAATCATTGTTATCTAGGCCATTTAATATTGTTGAGGTAGTTGTAGTGTTGTATATGATTATAACACATTTCATGATCTTATCTAATCATATATCACAACATGCCTTTATAAACAAGGCACCATATGTATATCATATATTCAATATTATAATCTTGCATCGATAATATAACAAGTTATTCTTCCCATTCTTTCTCTCGTAGAAGATATTTTGGTCTCACAGTTGTTGCTAGGGTGTTGGGAGTTCACCTTTAACTCCTACATAAAATCTAAACACTCAAAAATTGAGTCTAATTAGTTGGGATGGTATTTTTTATCCTAAATAATATGGTGGTCTTGGTCTTATGAAAGTAGAACTTGGTAATAAAAAATTGACTACCAAACTTTATTATAGATTGTGTAT